>JAVJIF010033701.1:0-124293 GCA_038442645.1 Agave tequilana | reverse complement strand
GGTGTGTATTAATGCAATATGACCACGTCATAGCCTATGCACCAGGCAAACTGAAACCACATGAGAGAAACTACCCAACTCATGACTTAGAGCTGGCAGCAGTGATATTCGCATTAAAGATCTGGAGACATTATCTTCTGGGAGACAAAGTGTTAATCTACACAGATCACAAGAGTCTAAAATATATTTTCACGCAGAAAGAATTAAACATGAGACAGAGACGGTGGCTTGAATAATGGCAGATTATGACATAGATTTACAGTATCATCCGGGAAGAGTCAACACAGTACCAGATGCATTGAGCAGGAAGCCAGAAAATAAAATGCTAGTACAACTCACGCGACAGAAGGAGTTAATTCAGGATATCATCAAATTGGACTTAATGATAGTGAAAGGAATTGATAAGACAGGACAGTTGATGACCTTTCAGATCCAGCCAACCCTGATGGATGAGATTAGGGAAGCTCAGAAAGAAGACCCCAGATTGCAGAAATTCAGAGCTCAGATAGAAGCTGGATTGAGAACTGATGTCCATATTCATTCGGATAATGCCTTATATTTTGGTAACAGAATTTGTGTTCCCCAAGGGTAGTTCGGCAGAAGATTTTGGCAGAAGCACATAGTTCGGCTTATTCCATACACCCAGGAGGAACCAAAATGTATCAAGACTTGAAGAAGCAATTTGGTGGAATGCTATGAAGAGGGAGATAGCCCAACATGTGGCCAAGTGCTTAGTTTGCCAGCAGGTAAAGATAGAACACCAGAGAACAGCTGGATTCCTTCAGCCCTTACCAATACCCGAATGGAAGTGGGAACATATCACCATGGATTTTGTTACAGCTCTACCCCGCAGTCCTAAGGGTAACAATGCAGTATGGGTGATTGTTGACCGCCTTACGAAGCAGCTCACTTTCTACCTTTCAGAGTAGGTCAGTCAACAGAAGTTCTTGCAGAAAAATATATGAAAGAAATTGTTCGTCTACATGGAGTTCCAGTTAGTATCGTGTCAGATAGAGACACGAGATTCCGATCTCATTTTGGGAAAGTCTCCAAGAAAATTTAGGAATCGTCTGAAATTCAGTACTTCATATCACCCCAGACAGACGGACAATCTGAACGGACTATCCAGATCCTTGAAGATATGTTACGAGCCTGCATGATAGAATTTAAAGGGACAGGGAAGACTACATTCATTTGGTGGAATTTTCTTATAATAATAGCTATCAGGCCAGTATCAAAATGGCACCATATGAGGCATTGTATGGCAGGAAATGCAGATCACCGATATGTTGGGACGAAGTCGGCGAAAGAAGACTTATGGGACCAGACATTCTAGTTCAGACAACAGACAAGGTCCGAGTTATCAGAGATCACCTCCGGGCAGCACAGAGCCGACAGAAGAGTTGGGCTGACACAAATAGAAGACCCTTGGAATTCAAATCAGGTGATCATGTATTTTTAAAGATATCACCCACCAAAGGGTAATCCGGTTCGGTACTCGTGGGAAGCTTAGTCCGAGATACATCGGCCCATTTGAAATTTTGGATCGGGTGGGAGATGTGTCTTACCGATTGGCATTACCACCATCTTTAGAAGGAGTACATGATGTATTCCATGTGTCACAGTTGAGGAGGTATGTCAAGGATGAGAGTCACATTCTAGATCACTCAGAATTGGAACTACAACCAGATCTATCCTACCAAGAACAGCCGATGACCATTCTGGACAGAAGTATCAAGACTCTGAAGAATAAGGCAATACCGTTAGTATTGGTTTCTTGGAACAAGCATGTGCCAGGAGAGGCCACATGGGAGCGAGAGGACGTTATTCGTGAGCGTTACCCTCATCTATTTACAACTTAGTTGGTAAAACTCTTTCTTCCTATTCTTCTCTACCGTCATCTTCCCCTTCCTGAAATTTCGAGGACGAAATTTTTGTAAGGTGGATAGAGTGTAACACCCCATCCTCTGCATACGTACACAGTTACGTATCTTGATTTTTGGAGCGTATTCTTTTTTTTTATTATTTTATTTTATTTTATTTTTTATTTTTTATGTTTATTGTATAGCAGTACTGCATGATTTGATCTGTTTAGGTATTCAGATTTGACTAATTTTAGTTTCAAATATTATCTTTTAATATTCTAGATTTTTCATGATTTTCTAGAATTTTTCGGAATTAAGTTGTAAATCTTCAAAACGGTGTCGGCCAGTATCACTGGTTGATTCCAGGAATTTTAATTTGCAATTGGAATCAAATTTCTGGATTCCGCTTTCACATTCCATCTTAGAATTATGTTTTCTTCCTTCGGGCATTTTTTGGGATTTTCCAGATTTTATCAAAAATCTAGCGTACCGGTGTAGACACCGTTCACCGTGAACTCCAGGATTTTTATTTTGAAAATGGTATTGAATTTCTGAAAACCGATTCACCAAAAATCTTTATATAATATTTACTATTTTTGAGAATTTTTGGGGAGCTTTCCGAGATACTTCAATTTGGGCCTTTCCAGAGTTCTCGGTATTTTCCCAGATACCGGGAAATCATTCAACTACTTCACTTTTCTCTTTTTCCCAATTTCTCTCTCCTTCCTCAAACGCGAGATTCCACCAGCTGGATTCATCATTTAATGCAGCCACCTCTCCATGCTGCATTAAATGCGTATGGCTAATTCAACTCAAGTCAAATCCCCCATGCTTTGTCCTTTTCTTTGAAACGCAGCTTCCTTGCGTTTTTCTCTGGACGCAGCCTTGAAGCTCCCGCGTTTGGCTCCATTTTGGCCTAAACGCGGCCTTGGGACTTGCAAACGCCACACTCTTTGGAGGGAAGTGATGATGGGTTATTATTATAATGTTTCCTCCCTTTATATATATGCATCCCCTTCTCTCTCTTTCATTTTCCTTCATCCTTTTTGCCTCCTGCAAGCTCCAACAGCAAGCTCCATCTCCACCAAGCCCTTGGCCGGCCATCACAACCCCTTACCTTCACCATTTTTCCACTAGCTCCTCCATCTTCTTCTCCTCCATATTCTCCACCCTTTTCCAACCACTAACTCCTTCTTCTTCAACTTCTTTCACCAAGAGACACCCAAAGAACCCATCACCTCCATAAAACTTCATCACCATCTCCACCACCACCCGCACCACCGTAGCCTCCACGAGCATACCATCTTCACCCCCTCGTCAACCTCTTTCCGGCGGACTATAGCTTCATTCCCCGCAACGCCATTTGCAAAATCTCGTTTTGCCATATTGAGTTGGACTTGCACCATCAACCTTTTGCCTTCTCTTGTGAGGACCGGTACCCTCCTTGGATTGGGACCGCGTTTCTCTGCGTCGGACGCGTTCTAGGCGAGTAATTCTGCTCGCCAAGACTTGGACATTATTTCCATAACTTGTAATTTTAACAACAAACTCAGCCCTCAAACATCAGGACTTGCTTTCTGTTCTGCACCCATATTAGTCGACTTGGCCAACCCATTAGTCGACTAACTTTTCACCCTGAAACGCAGTTTTCTGAAGACCCAACCTATTAGTCGACTAACCTATTTCCTATAGTCGACTAACCCTCTGCTGGAAACGCAGTAGTCTTAGAAACGCAGCTTCTATATAGTCGACTACCCCTTTTTCTATAGTCGACTGACTTTCTCCTGAAGACGCGGTTTTGTGAAACGCGACTTTGAGAGACGCGCTCTTTCTTGAAACGCGGCCCACTCTTTCATTCCTTATTGATTAACTCTTTCTGGTGAGACGCGGACTTGTGAAACGCGGATTCATGAGACGCGGACTTATGACAAGACGCGGATCTGTGAAACGCGGCTTCACGAGACGCCGTTTTGCGAAATGCAGCAGACTAGTCGACTCCCCCAATACTCTAGTCGACTAACCCTTTTTCTGAAACGCTGATTTCCTGAAACGCCACCTTACTGGTCGACTTGCCTTTCCTATAGTCGACTAACTCCCCTATTAGTCGACTAATCACTTTCCTTAGCCGACTAATCTTGACTGAATCACTTTGGTTAATTATTTTCTGGGGATAAGTCTTATACTTGGATCATGCTTTATATATTGTTATTTCATGACATGTTACTTGATGAATATCACCTCTTATCGGGCTATCTATTAACACAAGGCATGATACACCTGACTCCTGTAATTATCACTGTAACGGGAATGATAACTGGACTTCATGATTTGATTACATGATAAGTACGAACCAGTACTCCTGATATACCCGCATTCCTGACATGTTCCTGCTCATTCCCGAAATCTGATAATATCTAATAAACCATAAAATGAGACAACTTACATCGGGTCGGGGGAAATATGCGGCTATCAATATGTGTTCGTGTTTACAGTGGTATTAGGTATGTTGTGCAACTAAAATTCCGGTCTGACCTGTGGGCCTCCAGGCGACCGAGGGGAGTGCTGGCTCCCTCCTCCTGATACCATCATGATAAAGGGCATACATAAGTCCCTCCTGATAGGCCTTGCGGCTGGTTCCGTCACCAAGCAACGGAACACCCTGGACCGTGTCCCGGGCAAGCACGGGACCCACTGTAAACATGGTTCGTTGATACCCCCGCTGGTTTCCAATAACAACCTTGCTTTACTGGGATATGGATCTATGTGTGCTGGGACGCTAGTCCACATAGCTAGATATCAGGGTAAGGTGAGCTATAATAATGATAATGATAAAAGACGCTAATTGTGGGTGTGGTATGCACCTGGATTACGGTGACATGAGATAAAGGTATATAGATGAGGGTTTCCTTGTTTGGATTATTCCCTCGAGGTACTAGTCTCGTGAAGCCGTAGTTTAAGTGTATACATTGCCCATCCGTTTATATTATGTTGTGCTCCTTTTACTTGCTGGCTGATTTCACATGTTATCGTACCAACCCTCATGCTCATGTTTCTTTTGCCACTCGGCTGTTACCTGCTCTACTTGTTGGGAGGTCCTGACTCCTTGAATTTGTATGTTCAGGTTCCGAACCTTGGATCGAGGTGGAGCCTTCTGTGGAGGACCAGGCTTTCCTTTCCTAGCAGGCTGATTAGTCTCGGTTGCTGTCATCCCAGACTTTCCTTTTGGCTCGCGGGACCTTTCTTCAGCTCGTGAGCATCCTTGTAATTATCTTGTAAATCATACTTTGAGTTTGGTTGTGATATATGATGCATGTGATATGTAAGAGTATGTCACAACTTGTGATAAACTTGTACAATTGTATTTCTTGTGTTGGCATATGAATGGGCGCTACGCTTGTCGTACTCTGGTCCTTGCTTGTACTGATGCTTAACGTATATACGTGAGGGTATTTCCGACCTGCGTATGTACGTCGCGCAGTGACGTCCCCGTACCCGCAGGACCGGGGCGTTACAAAGGGGGTCAATGATCATGATAGATATGAAAATATAGATAAACAAGAAAATAATGACTAAATAATAAGATACCTATGAATTAGATAGATGATGAGTCTCCTATATATATATCCAGTGAAATATCTGATACTACGATATCAAAGATCTTCAACCTGGGGATGCAAACTCAGGGTCATTAGAAAGCGACCTAGTAAGTGGTAAAATGAAAAAAATAGTAATATATACTATAATAGTATAATCATGATAATATATAATATATGGTTAAATATCGGTGATACAATATAACTATAATAACAATCAATATAAATATATAAGAGTCATATTAAGCATGATACTACAGTGGTACTACCACAATATTACCCAATATAATATCATTAATGTCAATTAAAAAGCTCGGGCTGTGTCACCAACTACATCTATTTACAGTGAATAACTGAGATAGTATGTTAGTCATTTTGAGGGATTATTTTTCTATATTGTTTATATATTATTCTAAATATATGTAATATGTTTTGGTGTTGCGTGATTTACTAACCAAATTAATGTGTTTAAATGACAGGTAACCTTGATGCATGTACCTAATAGTAACAATAACATGATATTGTCGTGATGAAGATGAACTAAAAATGAAGTACGTGAAGTAATCATATTACAGTGTTGTGTTTACACAATAACAGTGTGTCTACTCAGTATAGATGAAACAAATAATATTGGAAATACAGATTATCTGTGTACTTGCATAGTGTATGTATGGAACATATAGGAAGTGCCAATATACATATGACCTAGCAATGAATAAGACATCAAAAAATATATAACAAGTATAATCACATAATAAAATACATGTATAGCTGCACAGTATATATGTAACAAGATGATGAATAAGATATTAGAAAGTGTAACAAGTATCAATGAAATAATAATATACATGTATCGAACAGGTCATGTTATTTATACAATAATAACAATCAGTACCACTTGGTATTTTAATCAATCTTTTCTAGTGTCCCATACTATTAGTAGTTCATATCAGAGCCCGCACTCCAGCCGAACCCATCCGAACATAGCATACGGGTACCATGATTTGAACGAGAGAGTGACCAAATAATAAGTGTTTCCGATGTCACTATTATTTTTACAGTTTTATTATGTTAATTGGAAACTCAATGGTCAAGGAGCTCTTATCAGGTGAGAGTATCCCATGCATACCCAGGACCATGGTCTTAAACAATCCCTGGATGCTGAGACTAGGGCCCTCCTCTAAGAGGGGAGCATGAAACGAGAAACGAGAGCTCATGGAGCTATATATAATCGGTAGCCAGCACTACCATCCCCTACAGTGGGATAAATATGAATCCAGTACATCCACCGATAAGATCTAGTTAACTGTCAAGTCTCCCCCCAACCCCATGTTATGTTTAGTATATTTAAACTACACAGTATATCATGAACAAGAAACAGTGTATGATACAAGTCACACGATCACAGGACATGAGCATTGTTGATAGCATGAAACAAGATAACGAGAAATGAGAAACGGAAGATGTGAGATTCTAGAGGTGGACCCTGTGGCTTTGATCCACGTGGCACTCAGTTCCACACATAATCACGATTTATTATCTAAAGCAATCAATCAATTTATTAAACATGAATAAAATAATTTATAAAAGAAAAACACTCACATAGCTATTACAGGAATATACTTCATTTTTCTACGATCAGAACGGCTCCAAAATCGTTCAAATCGGACTTCGGATGCTCCAGATATCGCCTGAATGCTAGAAACCCATAAGGGGTTAAATATGTAATTAATAAAGATTAAAATGCAACAAATATTGTTTAACAAGGGTCTTTATGAAATTTTACCTTTAATAAGTTTACATCCAATAACTCAGACCCGGACTCATCATCTAAGTAATTGGGTTTGGGTTCGGAAATGGGTAATGGTTTGTAATTATGATTATTGGGTTTAAACCAATTAGAGTGAGAGAAAGAGAACGAGAGAGAGGGGACAAGGCAGCGCAACCATGCATTGCCCTGGCAAGGCCGCGTCGCGCGGCCGTGATGGCGGCCGACGACAGCCGGCAACAGAGCCAGGCTACCGCTGGCGGTCTAGTCCTGCGCACAGAAGGAGAGGAGAGAAAGTGAGAGATGGGAAGAGATGAAGGGGGAGGAGGGCACTGGCGGCGAGACAAGAATGGAGTCATTATGGTTAACCATATAGATAAATGATCCTGGAAGGAGAGAGGTGTGGAGGGATTTACAAGCTAAAATAAGGAAACTCAGTTGAAGGTAGATTTTTAGGTGAGGTTGCTAAAAAAATCTTGCATCAAGATGTAGTTTCAATGAAAAGTTTGGAAGCAAGCTCAATTCAAGGTGGAGTTTCAAGGAAGATTATGATGGGATGTGAACCGAGTCAAAGTGTTGCAATAAATATTTAAAGAAGAGCGCATTCAAGCAAGGCTCGAGTCCAGTCATGGTTTAGCATTGAAGCGACCAACGACCCAAGGGAGAGGGGGGAGCATAAAGTGTCGGATACGAGGCAAATACCAGCGAGGAACTGAATAGATAAAGCAGAAAAGTACCCAAGAATACCAAGAAATAGAAACAAGAGAGAAAGCAAACACAATATCTACGTCCTCGGGGGTAATGGAGAGAGAGTTTTATTGATTCAAGAAGCAATACAATTTGTATCTTGCAAACAATTTAAGAGGGCGGATTATTTATAGCCAAAGAGACACAGGAATTTAGGAAACCCCAATTAGATTCATCTCTAATTTAGAAACAAAGTCCGAATCCTGAAAGGAGAGAAAGATGTGTGCCCATATACGCCTGCCGGTCGACCAGATGGTCGACCGACCCAAGCACCTGGTCGACCAGGTGGTCGACCATGTTCAACTAAGAGTTTCATCATGTCAGTCGGTCGACCGAGCAGTCGACCGTTCTCCTGCTACGATCGACTGAGCGATCGACCGAGCTATCCTGTGCACGTTTGTGCACACTGGTCGGGTGGTCGACCGGCCTCTGCTTTGTGCACACCGGTCGACCGGCTCTGCTACTGGTTTGATATAAACTCTATCTCCATTCTCACGCCGTTCTCGCTCCTTTCCACTTCCAATCTATGCCCTATGTTCCTGATGAGTTTTTTTTTTAAAAAAACTCCTCCATACAATTTTTTCCCTCCCTAAAATTCTCCACCTCGGTAAAGATTTCTCAAATCTGATTCGAACTCATTATTGTACCTGTCGACTCAAAAGTAGTGCACTAGTGTGGCTGCCTACATACCTTGCCTAAGGGATCAAGCCATCCGTAGTTCATCCAAACGAGCTCCAACGAGCTCAAGTAACTGGAAGGATGCGAAGCAACTCTTTACAATATGTAAACTTCACTCCTGACACCACCTTAGTAAGCATATCTGCGGGATTCTCCTCTGTGTGAAGTTTTAGTAACTCAGTATCACCTTGATCAAGAATCTCCTAAACAACCTGACGTCTATGTGCTTCGTCCTTGCATGATACACCTGGTTCTTCACCAAATAGATAGCACTCATGCTATCACAATTGATCTTCAATAGATCCTGTTCAATCTCCAAGTCATCGAGCAACCTTTGAAGCCATATTGCCTCCTTCATAGCCTCCGTCATGGCCATATACTCGGCCTCTGTAGTAGACAATGCAATGGTAGACTGTAGAATAGAGCGCTAACTCACCGGTGCTTGAGACAGTGTAAATATATATCCCGTTGTAGACTGGCGTTCGTGAAGGTCTCCTGCATAATCGGAGTCAACATATCCGATACACACCTGCTTACCTGTGAAATCCTCCTCGATACCAATCCAACATATATGGTACCCTTAATGTACCATAGAACCGACTTTACTGACTCCAATGACCCTTTCCAGGATCATGTATGTATCTGCTAATCATTAAGACAGCTTGTGACAAGTTTGGTCTTGTATGCACCATTGCATACATAAAACTACCAACTGTGCTGGCATACAACACACGAGTCATGTCCTCACATTCTTCAACAGTAGTTAGAGACATAGTGACTTTTAACTTGAAATGAGGAGCCAGTGGTGTACTTACGGATTCCGTATCACCATCGATATTGAACTTCTGAAGTACCTTTTGTAAATACCCCTTTTGTGTCAAGCTCACCTTGCCACTCTTTTGGTCTCGCTCAATATCCATGCCTAGCACTTTCTTCGCTTCATCAAGATCCTTCATCTCAAACTCAGAAGTCAAGTCTTTCTTCAATTTATCAATTACGGATCTGCTTTTAGAAGCGATAAGCATATCATCTACATATAATAGTAGATATTGTACTTCTTTTAGGTAGCTTGTTATAACACACATATGGGTCATAATGGCTGTGTGTGCACCTTTTTCCTGTGATGAATATCGAAATGTTGTACCACTGTCTAGAAGATTGTTTCAATTTATATTGTAATTTTTTCAGCTTCCATACCATATTCTCCTTATCTACAGTTTTGAACCACATCGGCTGAGAGTCATATAGATCTCCTCATCAAGATCGCCATGAAGAAAGGCGGTCTTCACATCGAGCTAGTCAAGGTCCAACTCATATTGTGCTACCAGCGTCAGAAAAATTCAAATTAGCGAGTGCTTTACAACAGGGGAGAATACTTCGTTGTAATCAATACCTTCTCATTATGCGTAGCCTTTCGCCACCAACCTAGCTTTGTAGCATACAGCATCATCCTTGAGGGATCCCTGTTTCTTTGGATATACCCACTTACAGCCAATTGCCTTCTTTCCTTGGGCAACTTTGTCAGTTCCCAAGTGTCGTTCTTGTGTAAAGAATTCATCTCTTCTTCCATAGTATCCTTCCACATCTTTGACTCTGAACTGATTTCAGCATTCCTATATGTAGACGGGATCACCTCTTCGACGACTGGGAGAGCATAGGCCACAATCATGTCTGTAGTGAGCCAACTTAGTTTGCGTGAATTTCTTCTGGGTTATCCAACTGCAGCAGATTCATGGACATCACCCATATCATGTCCTTGATCCTCATCGTCATCAGCATCCTACTCGGCTACTTGATCACTACCCTGTGTCATCTTGGGCTTGATCTCCAAAGATATTGACCTTTTTAGAGATGCTGAAGTAGCATCATTCTCCACCTGCTGTGATACCTCTTTGATCCTTCAATCTCTACCTGCTGAGAGATTGTAGACTTCAACATTGAAGCCTCATCAAATGTGTTATTTCTGCTGAGAACAAATGTCATGTCCTTAAGATCCCAGATCTTATAGCCTTTTATTTCTCTCTTGAATCCTATGAACACTCTTTTCTTTGCTCTAGAGTCTAACTTGTCTTTTTTAACATGGTAGTAGGCCGAACAACAAATACCCTAAGCGAATTATAGTCCTGAGCAGCTTTTTTAGGCCAAATCTCTAGAGGAGTTTTACCTTCTATCGCAGATAAGGCAACCTATTAACGAGACAACAAGCATATGCCAAAGCCTCAGTCCAAAAGTTCTTGGTAATCCGGTATTGGATAACATACAACGGATCTTCTCTAGTAAAGTCCTGTTCATTCTGCTACCCCATTTTGTTGCGGTGTTTCCCTTATTGTGAAGTTCCTGTCTATGCCCTCATCATGGCGTAGCTTTAGAAAGAATCAAACTTATACTCACCCCCGTTATCTGACCGGAGGACCTAATCTTTCTTCCTATGTTTTTCTCCAAATTCTTTTTCCACTCCACAAATAAATCTAGGATTTTCCTTTGTGCTTCATAGTATATACCCAACATCGCCTAAAATAGTCATCAATGAAAGTCATAAAGTAGTGGTTACCTAATAGATGCAGTCTTGATAGGTCCCCAAACATCAGTGTGAACATAATCCAGAATCCCCTCGGTGCAGTGAGTTGCTGTGCCAAATTTCACCTTGGTCTTCTTTCTAGAGCAGAGGTACAAGATCACAAGTCTTCTTCTCCAAAGCTTAAATACTGAACCTGATTTCTTTAACCCTGAAACAAAATACCAAACTTGTTAAAACACAAGAATATCGTTCCCTCCCGACAACAGCGCAAAAATTGATTGCAAAAAATGTAAGGAACACCATGTAGCTTAGGGCTAATGGGTCATGTCCATGAGGAGAGATGTGTTACAAGCTTTTCAGTATTTTGAAAAAACAAGTTTTTGTATTTATGTTTTTTTAGATGAAAAAGAAAATGGTGAGTAAGGAATTGATTTAAGAAGATTTGAAAATTGGAGAAGATTTTAAAAAAGATGATTTTAAAGAAGCTTGAAGATGTTGTGTTTGTTTGTATTTAATAAAGAAAGATCCGGGCTTACTATTCTATTATTCAGCTATGTGTTTTCTTCTTGAAAGTGATGATGCCTCAGTTAGATCATAGGCTGAAATAAAGACTTGATTTTTAGAAGAGATAAAGTAAAACACATAAGATGAATTTTGAAAAAGTTATTTCTTTTTGAAACAGTTCTTAAATTGAATGTTAATTCATCAAGATTTTCTCAAGTATGAAATAAAAACTAGTTTAAGATTTTATTTCAAGATTGAAGTTTAAAATAAGTCCAGGCCCATCGTCATGTGCCTTCAAGAGCACTCGCCAATATGCAAGGCTGAATTTAGGCATTCATATGATTCCAATGAGTCCTTTTTATAGAAACTGATCAAGAAAAATACTTGTAGAAGAAGGAGAATAGTGAGCTCAGAAAACCAATTTAGTTACTCATAACGAAGAAAGAACAAACAATAGAATGAATTAAAAGCATAGACATACCAGTAAGATTGAGTAGAGTTAAGCAAGGCGAATCCCCTTTGATTGTTACTTCAATGTTAAATTACACACTCTTTTCCTCTCTCTTAATTGTTTATGAGCTGAAATAAAAATGAGATACAACTTCTTATAAACTATCTAATAATGATCCTAAATTCTAAAAATAAAGAAAGAAATTAATCCCAGTCTTCGTCCCTCTGCCTCTGATGTATAAGATATTTATAGGAAAGAAATAGATAGGGAGATGAGTGGAGAGATAGGGGAAGCAAACGCTCACCCAGATTCAAAAAAAATGTCACGAAAACACGGCTTTTGCAGCATTTCTACGGCACAATCCTAGCCTTGGGGCTAGGATCAAAGGGTCGTGCGTTCGTCTTTCAGTCCCCTATTCTTTTCCTGCTGGACCTTTAATTTCTATTCTGGATTTGATGAGATATTGTTGAGCACGATTTTGTCACATTTTCATGCCCATGTTTATCTATCATTTGTTTATAAATAATGCAACTTGAGTATTTTTTGTGATATTTTGCAGACAAAGTTATTAGAAGAAGACTGAACCACAAAAGCTTGCTTCGAGACTGTAAACCGTGCAACAGAGATTGAGGAGAGATAGGGTGCTTGGCACTAGCGGTTGATTAGTCTCTAAAATTGTATATTTTATATCACATCTTTAAATTTATTTAATATTAAATTCTGCTAATAATACCTCTCTTGTATTTTTCTATGTACATGGCATGAAATAAAGAAGAAGACCCAATATTACTATTTGGTGATTAAAAGCCTACAATATAGCCATAACTTTGGAGAGCTGATTTGTCAAAACCAAGGGCCCAAAACCAGAAACTAGAACATCCAATTGTCATGGGACTGAAGCGACTGCATGCAACAGGCGGCGCTGCGCACGCCGCTTTAGTACAACCGTGAAAACGCGGCTCTGCCTGTGTTTCTGCGGCCGTACTGGCACGGTCGTGCCAGCGTTTTGGGCCAGGGGTTGCCCTGGCCCCTTTCTCCTGGTGCCTATAAATACCCCCTTTGGGGGTTCTTCAGAGAGATATCTAGAGAGTTGGGCAGTTTCTTTCCATATTGCAGTTTATGGTAGTTTAGTTTAGTTCTTCTTCTTCTTCTTCTTCTTCATCTTTATATTTTTTATTTCTTTTAGATCTTGTAATAGGAAAGAGAATGGTACATGGGTAGAAAGTAAGAGTGCTTGTAATATAAGGTGACAAGTTATGAAAGCTTCTCTCTTTACCTCCCTTGTTTCTTCTTAACTCCTTTTATATGTTTAGATAATTTTCTCTCATGGCAACTAACTACTAACCACTAACTTGCTAACTTCTTACTGATAATCCACATGAATCTAATAGCCTCTACTTGGCCTTGCTCTTGCAAGAACTATTGATGACTTATGATGATAGATTCTAACACTCTAACATCCTAACTCTCTAACAAGCTAACATTACTTTACTCCATGCTTACTCTTATTTAGTTTTGATGGTTTAAGTGTAGCTTACACTTGTTATGTTGAATTTGGATGTGAAAGTTATCGTATGGGTATGATTTGAAATACTCTTGAATCAAGGATTAGTGATGGCCATGGATACATGTGAGGCAACTATCATTAAGAGGTTAGCATGGTTAGTGTAGCTATTAGTAGTTAATAGCCATGAGTTTTCTTTCTTTTACTTTATTTTAGATTTACAAACAAAATCACAAAAACTATTCTTCTACGTTTCCCACTTCTTCATGTTTCACCATACTCTTCTCTTTTCATTCTTTATTTTCTTTTCTTTTCATTCTTTCAAACCATGAAGAACCGTTAACATACACGTGAACATACCTGTAAGCTTCTATCGCCTCCCGTCCTTCTAGATTCGACTCGTTTTAACCTCTATGCTATAGCGGAAGTATCGTCGAGGAGTCAAAGCACACCACTTAACTCTTGATTTCAAAACATATACTTTTCGTGCGCGGTTTTCTCACGATCACTGGAACTGCTCTAACACGCTCAAAATGGACATCAATTAAATCTAAAGTCAATTCAGAGAAATTTAAAGCCAGCTGGGGCGAAAACACAATTTTGTAAAGTCCAAGAGTTTAAATGTAATTTGACATGAAAGAGATTTTCTGTGTAATTAATATAATCTCAGTGGGATTGTATAAAATAGCCAATCTCTAAGTCTATAAATAGCCATGTAAGGCTAGGGTTTGAGGGAGGGCCTATTCTTTTTACCTGTAACCTAAATTTTCAGAATTGAAGAATTTTATTGGACGACCGCATTTTTCTCTCTGAAATTTTTTTTCGTTTGTTTCTGCCTCGTTTCACGTGCACAAGGCACTGCCATTAAAGTCCTCTGCCAAGGCACTGTGTAAGCGCCTTTGTCAAAGACGCCTGTGTTAAGCGTCTCACCAAGGTGCTGATTAAAGTGCCTCTTTATAATCAGGAACCTAATTAAAGGCGCCCAATCAGGCGCCTCTCTGTAAAGGCGTCTATCAAAGGCGCTTAATTAAAGCGCCTGTACATGCTCTTAATTAAAGTGCTGCACATGCTCTTAATTAAAGTGCCTGTACCCTGCCAAACGAAGCATTTTGCACCTCTATTCCAACGCCAAGAAGAGGGCGTTGTGCTGTGCTTCGCTCCACGTGCACCAGGTTCTCATTCCCTATGGAGGATAGAGAGCAGATTAGAAAGGGTTACAGGTAATTTATATGTGCTTTTCATTCATCATTCATTAATTAATAATTAATTTGATATGCAATCTAATAGATTTAACATAATCTTTGAGAAAATCTTGTTAAACTGATTAAATCAAAAATTAAATATTATTCATGTTGAATTATTGGAATATTTTATGCTCACGATTATCATGTTTAACTAAACTAATTTCATGTGCCTAGGGGATGAACCTAGGCTACTAGATTGTGGTGGACACTTAAATCTCTCAGATGAGATATGAAAAAGACATTAATTGATTTTTACTCAATGGGATTTATTGCTAGATATTTGAAAATTGACAAGATATGTTTAAATAATCGATATTTCATGCTTAGTGTTTTTCTTATTGGTTGCCTTAATTTTATTTTAGTACTTTGACGGAATATGCAATTAAATTTAATATCTTATCCTTAGGACCACAGTTCTAGGATTTTTTTTTGCCATTTGAAACATGAATTTATTATTGTGTAAATAATTTAGTTGAGAGATAAATACCACACCATGAACTGTAGTCTAGGGGATTCAACCCTAGGTGCATTATTCTTCTCTTTTACAACTTTGTTCACACCAACTTCTCAATATTTCCAGCAAATTCATCTAATTTATATTAGGATCATTAAGAAACACTTTCTCTGTGGACTGACCCTCAAGTGCTACAATAACCTATCGTGCACTTGCGGTATTTTAAAACGAGGAGACAAAATCTCCCCATCAAGTTTTTGGGACCGTTGCCGGCGAACGTGTATTATTTAGTCTTAGCACTTTTACTAAAAAAATCAAAAAATAAATTAAAAAATTAAAAAATATATAAAAAAATAAAAATTAGTGTAATCCACACATCACACTTTCTAACTCGACACCTACGTTGATATTTGTCATCTTGGGTACGCGATTCAATAGGCGTCTAATCAGCATAGAATCGAACGAGATTAAGATGACTGACCATGTTCCACCTATGATCCTCATGAACCGATGTTACCCGCCTCGATCATTACACCCATTATGCATCAGATTGCCAAAAGCCACCAAGAATAACTACGAGCTGAAGCCACAATACATAATGATGCTTCCCAAATTCTCCGGGCTGGAATCTGAAGATGCCTATATGTTCATCAACGAGTTCAAGAAAGTTTGCACAATGATGAGAATCAGGCAGCTGACTATCGATGGAGTCAAACTAAGGTTCATCTCTTTCTCACTCAGAGACAATGCTAAAAAGTGGCTATACAGCCTTACAACAAACTTAATCACCACATAGGCAGAGCTTGTTGCAGTCTTTCTGAAAAAGTTTTTCCCAATGTACAAAACTGCAAGAATCCGATCTGAAATTAATTAATTCAGACAACGGGACAAAGAACCATTTTGGAGATACCTAGAAAGGTTTAAGGACCCTCTAGCTCAATGTCCCCACCATGCCATAGACAAGTGGCGTCTCTGTCAAATAATTTATGAGGGTGTCGATTACAGTTCAAAAACCCTTCTTGAATCCATGAGCCATGGTGACTTTATGAGGATGACAGATGATGCTGCATGGACATTCCTTGAAGAAATGGAAGAGAAAATCATGCAATGGGAAGGGTTCAATGAGAAGCCACCAACCACAAACTCAACCACCACATCAAGGAGTGGCATACATTCGATTGAAAACTCCATTGCAACCGACGCAAGATGGAAGCACTAATTAGAAGTATTGAAGTGTTGTAAAGCAAAGGCACTCCTCAGTAGTTCGATCAAGTAAATCAGACCTCTGTACCAAGTTGCTTTAACTGTCAATCTCCAACTCATGTCATGGAAGATTGCTTGTTCCTTCCGAATCCACTGATCAACAGTCAAGGACAATAGTTAAACGCCACCTATCAGCGACAAAGGAATGATCCATATGCACCAATATATAATCCAGGATAATCACCCTATCCTTTCATGGAATCAAGGAGGAGGATAACAAGGAGGGACAACAAGTGCAACCAACCAAGTGGTTCACAATATGTTAGGCCAAACGCATTCCGTATCAATAACAACAACCTGCCTTTGTGACACCACAACCCACTCCAACATATGCAAATCCATCAATGCCACCACCGGATTTGGAAGTAAACAAAAGTTGAACACCATGGAGAAGAACTTTAACTCATTTATGCAATTGACAAATCAGCTGTTGCAATCCAATCAACAAGCCATACAACAACTCAAACTGCAAATGAGTAAGATGTCTTCTCGAATGAGTGAAAGAAAAAGAGGGACTTTCTCCAGCCAACCTGAGATTAATCCCAAGGATACCAGAGCTAACAATAACACTTCAAATTCAGCTCAATTGAATGCATTCCACATATTACGGTCAGGAAAAGAGGTGGACAATCAGGTGGAAGTCCACAGTCCTACAAAATTAGCTGACCCGGTGACAGACCCATCATCTTCAGGCACTAGCAAGGCAAATGACAAGGAAGTTGAGGAGGTTATTGAGCCTACATATGATCCATGGGCTCCCTTTCCAAATAGGCTCCGATCTAAGAAGAACACAACGCAGATGGAGAAGATTTTAGAAATTTTCAAGCAAATCAAAGTGAATATTCCTCTCTTTGAAGCTGTCGAATAGGTTCCATCATATGCAAAGTTCTTAAAGGACCGTGCATAAAGAAACGAGCTCATCAAACTCCTAAGAAGGTTTTCCTTACTGTAAATATTAGCGAGATCATAAAGAACACAGTGCCAGTGAAATACAAGGATCCTGGATGTCCGACTCTATCTTGGACTATTGGAATCACAGTGATTGACAAGGCCTTACTAGATTTGGGGTGATTGCCAAAAACAGAGATAAATTAAAGAATTAAAAGGATGTTATTTGAATGTCGGTTAAATCTCTTCTTTTCACAATTTATCTGCGGTAGCAAGGGCTATGCGGGTTGAGTCCACAGGGAAGAATGCGATAAAAGCTTTTTGGTATCTCCTTAAACACTAAACTGGTTAAGTATTCTTCTAAGAAAAAGAACTCAACTGTTAAGTGTTAAAAATATAAAGAAAAATATGAAATTTGGAGAGTAATCTAGGGTTTTAGAAAAGAGTTAAAAAAATATGACCTACTAATCATCTACCACCACTAACTTACTAACCTATGCAAGAATTTACTTCACTTTAGATCATAAAAGTTTGACCTTAGAATTGCCTTCAATTCAAGCAAGATACATAAGATAAAAACTAAATGCTATTTGAAATAATCATTAACCAAGACCTAGCATTAAACTATCAATGCCTTCTAAGTATAGAATAAGAAGAATAACTAAGATTCAACATTAAACTATCAAAGCTATCTAAGTATAGAATAAGAAAAATCATTGAAAAGTATTAACATATATAGATTTAAGTAGTCATCATCACGTGCCTTCAAGAAGTTTAACTAATCTAAAGGTTAAGCATGCATACGATTCAATCAGTTTATTCTAATTTAGAATTAGAAGTAGTGGTGGAGAGATTAGTAAGTCATAAAAAAGATTAGCTACTCATGATGAAAACTAAAGAAAGCATGATAGATGAAAAAGCAAGTAAATAAAGTAAGTAAATAAAGATAAATTAGAATGAAAAACTTGTTATTGATATTGTCACCTTCAATTACAAAGGGCCTCCTTCTTCTTTACAAAGTTTGAAGTAGACTAGAACTAGAACTAAAATCAAAAATTACAAAAGAAATTTAAAGAAAAGACTAAAAGAAAATTCCTAAGTTATGATTTCTAATGTGGAGATGAGAGATTATTAGAGATTTTAGCTCTTTAAATAGACCTCAAAGCTAGTCACACTAGAATACAAATTAGAAGGTTTCCTAATTCAATAGAGAATTCAATTCTGATCTGCAGCAAGTT
The DNA here is from genome assembly GCA_038442645.1 of Agave tequilana. Classification (NCBI taxonomy): domain Eukaryota; kingdom Viridiplantae; phylum Streptophyta; class Magnoliopsida; order Asparagales; family Asparagaceae; genus Agave; species Agave tequilana. Next base: position 105,578 of record JAVJIF010033701.1, on the reverse strand, counting down.
GGCGTGTTGATCGCTTATGACTCATCAGATAGTGAAATGGACAGAATGATAAATATAAGAATTGTAGCCCTTTCAATCGTTTCTGTAGTATATTGAATCATCAGATTTGAATATCTATAGCAAAGGTTATGATCTAAATACTAAAAAGTGCACAGTCTGAATCCGAGTCTGAATTAATTTTGAACTCCATTAAATTTGAATTTTCCACCTTATCCCTAATAGGATTAGTTTTATCCCCTTCATCTTCTAAGACTTTCTTTTGAATTTGAACTTGAATTTAGCAGATGAAGATTAATCCTTTTCTCCTTTGGATTCAATTTGATTTAAAATCCAACTTTAGATAGGATTAGGGATAAAATGAAGCTTCTTGTATCTTTATCCTCTCATTTAAGTACTATCTTTAGATCGTCCTCGAGCAAAATCAAATGTTAGAAACTAATTTAATCTAATCTAATCCATTTTTGTAGGAATCACGATTGCACTTAGCACATGCAACAAGCCGTTAAACCTTTAGGTTACCCTAGAGGATGAGTGTTGTCTCGTGAGGGTTTTCAGTGAATTACACCCACAAAATTCATAAAGAAAAAAAATAAAATGTTAGTATTTTCGAATTCTTTTTTGAAAGAGAAGAATATTTGAAATAATTTTTTTTAGCAAATCAAGTAATCTATAAGTCTTAAGATTATCAAATTATTCATTCTTGTACTTAGTCTCGATGCAAAAATTTTATTATTAATTTAGGTTAGAATTAAAACTGAATTTCTCACTTAGTCTATTATTTTACTCTAAGTCATATGCAACTTTGTGACCGTGAATTTTGACTCGGGATTCTTCAACTTAAACTCTTATGCCTTGTATATATATAACTTTTTTTTTGCCGAAGTTTAAAGTATTACCACTTTGTTGTCCTTTGAGCACTTCTTTTTTTCCTTTTTTAATATGTATAACTCATCTAATTTTTCTTTGTGTAAGTATTAAGACTTCTTGAGGCCTTAATACTTAACTAATTGATTATTAGATGTATTAATACATATATGATATATTATTTAATTTTTTAAACTTATCTAATTACCTTTCGCGTAAGTACCAAGACTTTCTTGGGCTAAAGCACCTGCTAATCAATAATTAGATTTGTTTATTTTTTCAATATATGTATATTTTTTCTATGACACAAGAGTCTTTGTTTTGAATTTTAAATGTGTAAGTGTACAAAGCATGTATATTTCATCAAGATAAAAATCAAGGCTAAATTGCTTTTTCAATTTTTCATCCTAAGCTTAAAAATCAAACAAACAATCTTATTTTGATCAAGTATTAAGAAATCCTAATTATGATTTTCCTGTAGCTTAAAATTAACTTAATTACTTTCAAAAATAAATCAAAGTATTATTTTTTTTCAAAAAATTTTTATAAGAAAAAAATTGTTAGTAAACCTATCTATGTTAGTATGTTAGTAAACACTCTCCCATACCTATCTCATGCATTGTCCTTAATGTATGAAATAAAATGTAAAAGAGGTACACCTATAAATTTATTTAGGTTTATTCCCTCTAACTCGCTTTCCATCATTCCAATGTGTTCTTTTTAGCGGTGAAATTAGAGAGGTGAATCTTTTTGTTATTTTAGCTCTTATCCTCTCCAACTTGTTCATCACTTTCCTCTTCCTCCTCTCCTTTTCTCTCTATCACTCTTTATAAATTCATCCTTGATATCACACAATATTATTGGTGCAATATAAATACCTAGAAATATGAGCTCATCCTCATACATCTCCTCAAAACTTGAATTAACTATATGTTTTGAAGGTATCCCTAATCGAATCATCAAAACAGTTATGTTCATCTTCAAAAAAGTTTTCAAAACTTTGGTCAATTTGAGGTTCTTGATAATTGCACCAAATTATAGCATAGGATGTAAAGGATGATAGAGTAGGGTGGGGATAGTCATGATAATTTGAAAAAGAGGTTGATGAATGGAAAGATGATTTTAATCTATCAACTGAATTGTACGTAAATGAATTGTACGCAAATGAATTTTTTATGATTTTTATGAAAAATAAAGAAGAAAAATTAACTAATTAGTAAATAAAAAATACTGTTTTCTCCCCAGCAACGGCGCTAAAATTTTGATTGCCAAAAATAGAGATAAATTAAAGAGTTAAAAGGATATTATTTGAATGTCGGTTAAATCTCTGCTTTTCACAATTTATCTGCGGTAGAAAGAGCTATGCGGTTGAGTCTACAGGGAAAAATGTGATAGAAACTTTTCGATATCTCCTTAAATACTAAACTGTTGAGTATTCTTCTAAGAAAAAGAACTCAATTGTAAAGTGTTAAAAATATAAAAAAGAATATGAAATTTAGAGAGTAATATAGGGTTTAAGAAAAGAGTTAAAAAAATATGACCTATTAATCATCTACCACCACTAACTTACTAACCTATGCAAGAATTTATTTCACTTTAGATCATAAAAGTTAGACCTTAGAGTTGCCTTCAATTCAAACAAGATGCATAAGGAAAAAAAACTAATTCCTATTTGAAATAATCACTAACCAAGACCTAACATTAAACTATCAAAGTCTTCTAAATATAGAATAAGAAGAATAACCAAGATTCAATATTAAACTATCAAAGCTATCTATGTGTAGAATAAGAAAAATCATTAGAAAGTATTAACATATATGGATTTAAATAGTCATCATCACGTGCCTTCAAGACAAGGGTTAAGCATGCATATGATCCAATCACTTTATTCTAATTTAGAATTAGAAGTAGTGGTGGAGAGATTAGTAAGTCATGAAAAAGATTAGCTACTCATGATGAAAACTAAAGAAAGCATGGTAGATGAAAAAGCATATAAATAAAGATAAATTAGAAAGAAAAACCTTGTTATTAATGCTGTCATCTTCAATTACAAAGGGCCTCCTTCTTCTTTACAAAGCTTGAACTAGAACTAGAACTAGAACTAGAATCTAAAAATTACAAAAGAAATTTGAAGAAAAGACTAAAAGAAAATTTCTAGGTTATGATTTCTGATGTGGAGATGAGAGATTATCAGAGATTTCAGCTCTTTAAATAGACCTCAAAGTTAATCACACTAGGATACAAATTAGAAGGCTTCCTAATTAAATAGGAATTCAATTCTGATCTGCAGCAAGTTGGTATGTTAATTGCTAAATATGACTCATCATATGGCTTAATTGGACAGAGTAATAAACTTAATAATTGTAGTCCTTCAAGTCTTCTTTCTGTAGCATCTTGAATCATCAGATTTAAATATCTGTAGCAAATATTATTATCTGAATACTAAAACGTGTATGGTCTGAATCCAAGTCTGAATTGATTTTGAACTCCATTCAATTGAATTTTTCTCCTTATCCTAATAGGATTAGCTTTATCCCCTTCATCTTCTAGGACTTTATCTTCTGAATTTGAACTTGAATTTAGGAGATGAAGATTAATTCTTTTTTTTTATTATTAATTTGATTTAAAATCCAACTTTATATAGGATTAGGGATAAAATAAAGCTTCTTGTATCTTTACCCTCTCATTTAAGTAACTACACGCCATAATAAAAAAAGGGGTTAATAGCATTAATTAATAAAGGAATGATCAAGGAGATATATGTAAAAATGATAATGAAAATGCAATTTTGGAGTACAATCAGGGGGCGAGTTCAACTTGCTTCCATATTCAGTTTACAAGTAGTTAAGAGTGGGTGAGTTAAAACCCACAAGGATTACCTTGCAATTAGCTAATTGATCAGTGAAAATTCCAAAGGGTGAGGTAGAAGACGTGCTGATTAAGGTTAAAAAATTCATATTCCCAGTCGATTTTGTTGTACTTGAAACAATACCGGTAGAACCTAAGAGGGTAGATTCCTGTGATTCTTGGCCGACCTTTCTTAGCAACATCAAATGCTTCGATCAGTTGTCGTAGTGGGTTGATGAAACTCACCTTTGGGAACATTACTATCGATCTCAATATTTTTAATCTTGGAAAGCAGCCAAGCGATCACTCTGATAAACCTTTTGATGTCAACATGATCCAAGGGATATCAAGTGAACATTTTGAAGATGAAAGATCATACATCGAGTATCTTGACCAAAAGTCGAGCCTGACGAAGTGGAACAAGGGTTTGATGAAGTGTTCGAACAAGCTGATCTGGTGTTTACAACTCACTGGGGTTCTCTCTATGAGTCACTCGATGAGGGAATTTGAGCACCACTTCGACTATCTGTGGAGGAGCCACCTAGCTTAGAGCTAAAACCTCTCCCTGAAATATTAAATATGCCTATTTAGGTGAGGATGAAAAGCTCTCGGTCGTGATAGCTTCCAATCTGAGTGAGAACCAAGAGGAATCCTTCCTGTCTGTATTGAAGGAGAACAAGGAAGCTATAGGGTGGACAATGGCTGATATACAAGGGATAACTCCAACAATCGTCCAGCATCGGATCTACCTAACTGAAAATGCTAAACCACGAAGAGACCCCTAGCGCAGAATGAATCCTGTAATGAAGGAGGCAGTAAGAAAAGATATTTGAAATACCTCGATAATGGAATCATTTATCCAATCTCTGACAGTTTGTGGGTGAGTCCTGTGCAAGTGGTGCCGAAAAAGTCGAGAATTACTGTGGTCAAGAATGATGACGATGAGCTTATACCTACACGAATTCAGATAGGATGGCGAGTGTGTATCGATTACAGGAAGTTCAATGCGAAAACGAGAAAGGACTATTTTTCTTTGCCGTTAATTGACCAGATGTTAGAACTCTTAGCCAGGCATGGATATTATTGCTTCCTTGATGGATACTCCGGTTATAATCATATTCTGATAGCTCTTGAGGATTACGAGAAAATCACATTTACATGTCCGTTTAGAACATTTGCATACAGACGCATGCCCTTTGGGTTGTACAATGCACCTGCAACATTCCAACGATATATGCTTAGTGTTTTTCCGACATTGTGGAAAGATTTCTCGAGGTATTCATGGATGATTTTTCCATTTTTGGAGATTCCTTCTCAGAATGCCTTCACCATCTCAGTCTGGTTCTCACGCGATGCAGAGAAAAGAATCTGACATTAAATTGGGAGAAATGTCACTTTATGGTCCAACAAGGCATTGTTTTGGGCCATGTAATCTCCAATAAAGGGATTGAGGTGGACAAAGCAAAAGTGGTTTTGATAGCTTATCTCCCACCTCCTAAATCAGTTAAGGATATCAGATCATTTCTGGGGCATGCTGGTTTTTATCGGCGATTCATAAAAAAACTTCAGCAAGATTGCTCGCCCATTAACCAGCCTTCTCACCAAGGATGTCCCATTTATTTTCACCCCAGAATGCCTTGAGGCATTTGAGATCTTAAAGAAGGAGTTAATCTCAGCCTCTATAATTCATGCATCGGATTGGAGCCAACCTTTCAAACTAATGTGTGACGCGTTTGATTACGCGATCCTTGTACTATAGCAGCCTCATGTGATCTATTACGCCAATAGGACACTGAACAATGCGCAACACAACTACTCCACAACAGAGAAAGAATTGTAGCTATGGTCTTTGCGCTTGAAAAGTTTAGGTCTTACCTTATTGGCTCACAAATCACTGTTTATACTGACCAGGCTGCTCTAAAGTATTTGTTGAAAAAGAATGATGTGAAGGCAAGACTGATAAGATGGGTATTGATACTTCAGGAATTTGACCTTAAAATTAGGGACAAAAAGGGGACCGATAATCTAGTGGCTGATCACATGTCCTGTCTATCAAACGCTCCATCCTCTAATATAACCTTAAACGAACACTTTTTCGATGAACAACTGTTTGCCGTGATAAGAGAACCATAGTTCGCTGATATTGTCAACTTTCTTGTGACCAGAAAAATACCTGAAGAATGGTCAAGACAGTACAAATATAAGTTTCACTCTCAATTAAAATACTTCTATTGGAATAATCTATATCTGTGGAAGTACTGTCCTAATCAGATCTTTAGGAGGTGTGTCCCCGAAGAAGAACACAAAAGCATCTTGTCATTCTGTCACGATCAAGCTTGTAGGGGACACTTCGGAGCAAAGAAGACTGCAGAAGGTCCTGCAATGAGGCTTTTATTGGCCTACCCTCTTTAAAGACACTAACGAGTTCTGTAAATATTGCACTCATTGTCAACATATGGACAGGATTACAAGGAGGAACATGATGCCGTTACACCCAATATTAACAGTCAAAATATTTAACGTGTGGGGCATTGACTTCATGGGACCATTCCCAAACTCATTTGAAAATCTCTACATTTTAGTTGCCATTGATTATATGTCCAAATGGGTAGAATCTATGGCAAGTAAGACCAATGACAATAAGGTTGTTGTCAAATTCTTAAAAGAGAATATTTCTTCTCAATTTGGTGCACCACATATAATTATCAGCGAAAATGACACCCACTCTGTAACCGTTCTTTTGAGGCTCTGATGAGGAAATACTCGATTACCCATAAACTATCAACTCTTATCATCCATAAACGAGCGGTCAAGTGGAAGTGAGCAACAGTCAAATCAAGCAGATTCTGGAGAAAACAGTAAATCTGAATCACAAAGATTAGTCGTTAAAATTAGTAGATGCATTATGGGCATACCAAACTGCTTTTAAAACCAATATTGAAATGTCTCCGTATCGGCTTGTTTTTGAAAAAGCATGCATCTACCGGTAGAATTGAAGTATAGAGCCATATGGGCCATAAAACAGCTCAATTTTGACCTTGACATGGCAGGAGAACATAGAAAGTTTCAACTCAACGAGTCGAAAGAAATTAGGAATGAAGCATACGAGAACGCCAGAATCTATAAGGATAAGACAAAGGTGTTTCATGACAAAGCAATTTTTGTGAAAGTCATTTACACCAGGTCAGAAAGTCCTATTGTATGATTCTAGACTGCATTTGTTTTCTGGTAAGTTGAGATCCAGATGGACAAAACTATTCGTTGTGCGTATGGTGTTTCCTCATGGAGCAGTAGAGATAAAAAATCTAAAAAATGGTGAAATGTTCAAGGTTAATGGGCAAAGTTTAAAACCATTTTGGGAAATGCTTGTGAGCGATAATGAGGAGGTTATGAATCTTCATGACCCCCAATACGCTGGATGAGAAATTCATGCATTGTATCTGTATAATTGTATATTATTATAAAATAACACTGACTTAGTGGTTCTATGTCTTAAACACTAACAAAGCAAGTGGGAGAATTAAGAATATGGCGGACCCAGATATAGACCACGGACTATGGGACAACGAGAATGGTCTTCTAGACTACAACTCGTCATTTTCGAAATTTGGTTTTGATGAAGGAGAGTCGGTGAATGAATATGTTAATCGAATTATGCAACCAATTGCTACCGACAAAGAATTTCGTCTAGGTATTCATAATTAGCAACACAGGCTTTATCCACATGTGCCAATGCATGAGAATTTTTTGAGGTTGCAAAACCTTGCACAACCATCATATACGGAAAGTAGAGATGAGTTAGAAAGAGCATTGAGATTCCTTTTACCAACTCCGAACGGTGAACCCGACCATGTTGGCCCAAAGGGCCATCACTCTAGTTTTGATGATGATTAACTTATGTAGTTATAGTACTAATGATCTTGTATTTATACAGTTTCAGATACTTGATCAAGATCTTAGTCGGTGTTTAGCTTCAACAAAAGATTTGAAGTCAAGTTTTGAAGGTAGCACGTATTGATTCAAGAACTTGTGCATCAAGATCACATCAAGTACTCAAGAGGAGTCTAACTCATGGATCAAGGTGTGGACTAAGTCAAGAAGGAGAAGAAGATTTTCAAAAGAAGATTCTCATGAAGACTTGTGTCATGTTTATAAGTGTTAAGATTTTATTTTTAAATAAAATATAAAAAATAGATTAGTTATAGATTGCTCAAGCTCTCTCTTTCTCTCTCTCACACACACACAGGATTTACATGTGTTTTCACAAAATAGTTTCAGTTTTAGAAAATACCGTTTCGGTTTTGAGCTTCAAAGTGTACATTCCTATGTTTCATGATTGAATTTCATCAAAACAAGTTTATATGATTTATATGTGTTTTGAATTTCATCCATGCACATTGTTGGTTCAAATGTATAGAAAAAACTTATTTGGTGATTCTATATCATGTTTTTTGACTTTGTATTTATCAAAACTTATTTTAGAGTTTATTGTCAAAAATATGGATATTTCATCTCATATGTGTATTGTATCATATCAATCCACACTAATCTTCAAAAGTGTTTAAAATATCTTGTTTTTGTGTTTGGAGAAGTTTTGAAAAAATCATTTTTCAAATTGAAGATTGTTTTTGAAAAATACGGATTTTTGTTTAAGGCAAAATTTCTTTATTACAAAAATAGTTCAAAATGTTTGTTATATGTGTTGATTTTTGATCATACATATTTGTACTTCAAAGTATTTTAATGAACTTATTTATGTAGATTTTATGTTATTTTATGGGATTTTATTGAAGTTAAAAAGAACAAGTTTTAATTCCAAAATGTCAGACCGGTATTGGCCCATAGGCCCATCACTCTAGTTTTGATGATGATTAACTCTTGTAATTATAGTTTACTAATAATATTTTGTTTATATAGTTTCAGTGATTGACCAAGATAGTAGTAGGTGATTAGTTTCAAAAAAGGAGTTTTGGAGCTTTCACTTGTTGATTTAAGAGCTCGAACGTCAAGATCGCATCTACCACTCGGTTGGAGTCAAACTCGTTGGATCATGTTTGGATTGAGCCGACTTCGAGAAGGAGTTCTATAAGAAGACTACGATTTGTATTTTAGTTTATGGGCCTGTTTGGTTGTCGTAACTGGCCGTAATTCGTAAGTCGTAATTAGTAAAGTCTTTTACAGTTGTAAATGAGTTATATGCATGTAAGCTTTATAGTGTTTGGTTGGTAATATAAAGTTGTAAGTGGAAAAGTGTATTGTGTTTTACGATGTTTGGTTGTCGTAATGTGTAAGTCGTAAGTGAAAAAGTTGACCACAAAATTAACTATTTTGTGATTTAAAAAGTTTTAAAATTGCAAATAAATATTAAAAATGCTAAATATTAAAAAATTTTAATATTAACATAAAAAAATAATACAAATTTGCATGGCCACAAAATTAACTGTAACTGGGCTGTAAGTGAGTGGTAATTGGGTTGCAAGTGAGTGATAATTGGATTGTGTAAGCCCTTTATGAATTACGGTCCAAACAAACGCCGTAGTTGTAACTGGGTTGTAAGTCATTTACGATTTACGGACTTTTTTGCGAAACAAACGGCCCCTATGTTTAGATCTTGTGTAAAAGTAGATAGTATTGATATGCTCAAGTTCACATACACACACAAGTTTTAAAGTTTATTGATTTTGGTTTTCGGTTTAACTGATTTTGGATTTCATGTCAAAAATATAGATATATATATATATATATATATATATATCTTATTATGTATATTGGATTCTGTCCATATACAATATGCTTCAAAGTTGTTTCAATATCATGCTTTTGTATTTAGACAAGTTTTAGAGAAAATGGTTTTCCATTTCAAAAATCTAAGATTTGAAAAAAAAACAGATTTTATTTAAAAGTTAAATTTCAATATCACAAATGGTTCAAATTGTTTATAATATGTGTTGAATTTTGTCTCACATATTTGTATTTCAAAGATCTAATAAGAATTTATTTTTGTGAAATTTATGTGATTTTATGGGATTTAATTGGTATTAAATTAACTAAGTTTTCATACCTGTTTTTCCTGCCTGACTACACTGGCGGTCGACCGGACGGTCGACCGGATCAGGATTCGGTCGACCGTCACGGTCGACTGATATACACGGGACGCGCACAAAGGCCACCCTATTCAGCCGGTCGACCGCGCGATCGACCAACTGAAAGCACCCCACTATCGGGTGGGGGCCGGTGGACCGGGCGGTCGACTAATGGCTTTGGCCCGGTCGACCGGAGGTATATTGGTCATAAAAATGTCCGTTGGCTGGTCAACCGGGTGGTCGACCTGAAGGACATTTCTGCCCTTTCCTGGCTGCCAATGGGCAGGATTTTGACAGGGTATAAATACCCATCTCTTGAGCTGATTTCTATATGGTTTTTGAGAGCAAAATTTTTCCATCTTCTTAAGTGTATTAGCAACAAGTTTTCAAGAGTTTTTGGGGTATAAAGATTTTATCTTTATTTATTTTCAAGGGTTAGAAAATTCAAAGAAAATATAGTAGTTGGGATATTGGGTTTGATATTCATTTCTATCTTCATCTAGCATTTTTTTTCAAGTATTTTTCTTTGTGTTTTGATTTTCAAACACCTTATTTTTCTCACACTTGAGCTATCTATCTACCCTATCTATTAGGATCTTATTTTGGTGAGAAAATTAGTTTGTGGTCTTTGAGATCACCAAGAGTTGTAACCTTCCTTGTATTTGTTGGTATCCCTCTTGTGTAGATGTGATTGTGGAGGTTGTGTTTGGTTTGGTTGGTATCCCTCTTAGTGAAGAGGTGATTGTTGGAGTGTTGACTTTGTGCCTATCCCTTTAGTGAGAAGTGATTGTTGTTTGGCTAAGTGCCCATCCCTCTAAGTATCTCCCTATAAGTATAGAAGTGATAGTTGTTGTGCCTTGTCACTTGTGTAGAGGTTGCATTTGTTGGAGAGAGGAGTTGTGTACTCCTAATTTGTATTATCCAAATCCTCAATGGAGGTTCCTTGTGTGGGAAGTCCTGTGTGGACGTTATAGTGGAAATCCTTCTGTGTGAAGGCGGGGACGTAGAGCAGTGACTCGAACTTCGAAACATATTTTTGTGTTTGCGATTGATCCACTATCTCTAAACTCTCTCCTTTTTATATCTTGCATTGATTCATATTATTCATATCATTTATATGCTTGGTATTATTTGTGTGCCATACTTATGTGGAACTAAGAGAGATTTACATAGCACCTTAACTCTTATTTAGTTGAATTTAGAGGAGATAGTCCAGAGCCCTTCACCGGGAATTCGGCTACACTCTTTGGTTACACTAAGTGTGTTGCAATTAGTTGTCAATTCCGCATCATTTGTCATTAGAATAGCCATACACCTATTCACCCCCTCTAGGTGTACTTTCAACTGGCCTTCTTCCGGTCGACTGGCTGATGGACTGAGACAGAAGTCAGTCGACCAGGCGGTCGACCTATGTGCATAAAACGTACATGACCTTTTACCTTGTGGGCCGGTCGACCTGGCGGTCGACTGTCCAGAGAGCTTTGCTCTCTAGATCTGACCCCGGTCGACCGGAAGGTCATGCCCAGGGCGTGGTCGATCGGGCGGTCGATCGACAGGCCCCAACGGTCAAAAATATGATCGTTGGCCGGTCGACCGGCCGGTCGACCGATAGGTCATTTTGACCTGTAGTTTGACCCCAACGGTTACTTTTTAGGAGTCTAAATAAGGGGGCTGTTTTATACAAGATTTTGAGAGCATTTCAATGCAAGTTTTTTCCATCTCTCTTACAGGTTTTCTTCACTTGTTTTAGGGCTAATACTTCCATATCAAATGGAGAGTTTTCAAGAGTGTTTTTCAAAAGAGATTTCTTGAGTTTTCCTCCACTACTCTATCTTATTTTTCTCATACATACTTGAGCTTTCCATTACTATATCAATCCTATAGAAGCTTTTTGTTAGAGTGTTTTTAGGTGATCAAAGTTCAGAGATCACCAAGTGTTCATCTTTGTATTTGAGGAGGCGAACTTGCGGGTTCGTGTTGTGACGAGTTCTTGTGGGAGTTCGGTGTAGAGGTGCGACCTCGGCAAGCTAGTGTGCTTACGTGTGTTGTTCTTGCGGGAAAAAGAGAGGGACGAGTGAGTCCAAGAGTTCTAGTGTAAACTCGTTGTAGGTATTGCGACACCGAGTGATCCTGCGGGATCGTTTCTAATGGAAATCCTTCATAGCGTTGAAGGTGGGGACGTAGAGTAAGGGTGCTCGAACCTCGAAACAAATCTCCCATGTTTGCGATTGCTCATCTCTTTCTCTCACTTGTGTTTATATATCTTACATGCTTATCTTTTTTATCTCTTTATATGCTTGATATACTTGTGCTCAATTGATTTATGCTTGGGATTATTTGCTCACACTTGTATTCAACTAAGAGAGCCATAGTGGCACCTCAACTCTTAATCTAGAGGAATCCTTAGGAGATAGTTCAGAGCCCTTCACCGGAAATTCGGCTACACTCTTGTGTTATACCTTGTATGTTTTGCTTAATAACTTTAGTTTGCTTAAATAGTTTTTAATTTCGCATCATTATCATTAGATTAGCGAGTACACCTATTCATCCCCCTCTAGTATATTTTCAATTGGTATCAGTGCTTGGTGCTCTTGATTTGGGTCTAACAACCTTGAGTTAAAGATTTGCATTTTAGCTAATCACTATATTTGAATACACACATATGGATTTCATGACACCTCCTATGTTTGACATTCTTAACATCCAAACTTGAAAAGTTAAGATGTCTATGTACCTAAAAGCCCTAGAGATTCATGTTTATCTTGCCACTATTAAAGATTTATATTATTTAAATAAAAACAGTTAGAGGCTAATGCAAAAGCTCTTCATGCTTTAAAGAGTACCCTAAATGATGATTATTTATGTAGGGTTGCTAGCTTTGATTCGGCTTTTATAGTATGGAACACACTAGTCTCCCTTGGTGAACAAAAGCAATACTATATGGGAAGTGACTCGGATGATGGAAGTGATGCTTCCAACATATGCTACATGGTCCAAGGTGATGGCCCCCTTGAGGTAAATTCTGAATCTGAGTTAGAAGAAGATATTGACATGCCTTATGATAAGCTTGCATTTTTTTGTCAAAAACTTCTTGAAAAATATGATTTATTAAAAAATAAAAACAATAAATTAAAGAAGGAAAACACTTCTTTGTTAAAAGAAAATGATTCTTTTAAAAAAATTTGAATGTGTTTCTAAAGAAAATAAATTTTTGAAAAAGGAGAATATTTTCTTGTCTTCTAAATTAAATGATATTTGTGAAGGAAATAATTCTTTAAAAAATAATATTATATTGGGGGAAAAAGAAAAAGAGATTGTTTTAGAAGAAAATAACTCTTTGAAAAGAAAAATTGTTAAAACATTTCTTAAAAGAAAAAGATAGTTGATTCTCATTCTTGCCATGCTAATAATGTTGCATCCTCTTTTGATAAAAATGAGATTCATATTCTGAAAAAGAGAATTGATTGTTTGAGCTCAAATTTGAGCTATTGTGCATTTAATCACTCTAAATTAGAATCCATGTTCCACAAGAAACAAATTTCACATGTTCATATACAAACCCCACAGCATACATATGCACACCATGCTCACACTCACACCACTCATATGCATGCTAGAGTGTACACATGTACACATTGTGGCCGCAAACGCCATCTTGCAAGATTTTGATTTGTTAGATTAAATTCTATAAACTTTGCAAATAATAATATTTGGGTTCATTATAAAACTAACCCTCGTGGACTCACAAAGAAATGGGTACCAAAATCCCCACCTCTTGTATTTGATGTAGGTGTGGACTCTCACATGACGTGAGAGGTATGGTGCCTTGGTGGTGGATGCATGAGTTGGACGGACATACTATTGGCCCAAAGGCCCATCACTCTAGTTTTGATGATGATCAACTCATGTAGTTATGTTTACTAATGATCTTGTGTTTAATTAGTGATAGATTTGTTATCAAGATCTTAGTAGGTGTGGAGCTTCAACAAAGGATTTAAAGTCAAGTTTTGGAGCTTACACCGGTTTGATTCAAGAGCTTGTGCATAAAGATCACATCAAGTACTCAAGAGGAGCCGAGCTCGTTGGATTGCATTTGGACCAAGTCAAGAAGATGAGAAGACTTCAAGTGAAGAGCTTCATGATCAAGACTTGTGTCTAGGTATAAGATTTAGTTTTTAGAAGATTTTGTTTTAGTTAAAATGTAAAGGATAGAGTAGTTGGTAGATTGCTCAAGTATACATTTACACACACACTCTTGATAGATATGTTTTCATAAAAGATTTTTAGTTTTAGAAAAGAATTTTTACTTTGGAAAAATACTATTTTGGTTTTGGTGTTTCCTATACACATGCCTTTAACCAAAACCAAGTTTAGAGCTTAATGTCAAAAACTTAGATATTTCATCTTATTTGTGTAGTGGATCATATCCATACACACTATGCTTTAATGAGTTCAAAATATCTAGTTTTTATTTAAAGAAGTTTTGGAAAAATAAGATTTTGGAAAATACAAGTTTTCAATTGAGCCAATATTTCCATATTACAAAAATAGTCCAAATCATTTATAACATGCCTTGATTTTGTGCAAGCATGTTTGTTTATCAAAGAATATTGGTAAAACTATTTTTGTAGATTTTTAAGTATTTTATGGGATTTTATTTCAATCAAAAAGACCAAGTTTTAAATCCCAGTTTTTCAGTTTCAGGCTTCAGCAAGTCGACTAGTCAACCGACCAAGTCGACTAGAGCTGAAGTCGGTCGACCGGCTCGGTCGACCGACGTGCACAACGTGCACGCCTTGACCTGGCAGATGGCCGGTCTGCCGACCCAGTCGACCGGAACTGAGAGCAGTGCTCTCTGTTCTTTTGGGTCGACCGGGCGGTCGATCGGAGGCTCCAACGGTCTGATTTTTGACCGTTGGCGGTCGACCGACAGGTCTGACAGACCCCAACGGCTAATTTTTGACAGCCTATAAATTTGGGGGTTTGGTCATTGTTTTTACCAAGATTTAGAGAGTATTTTTGAGCCAGTTTTTTCAATCCTTTTCAGAGGTTTTTCTCCACAAATTTGAGAGCAAATATTTCCTATCAAAAGGGAAGATTTCATGAAGAGTGTTAAAAGAGATTCTTTGAGTTTTCCTCCACCATCTCTTTCCTTGTTTTTCTCACACAAACACTTGAGCTATCCATTGCTATTCATCTTATAGGAGTGTTGTAGTGAGATTGTTTTTAGGTGATCAAAGTGTTGTGATCACCAAAGACTTCATCTTTGTTCCTTGAGGAGGCGGACGAGTGTGTTCGCATTGTTTCGGGTCCTAGTGAGGACTCGGTGTTTTGAGTTCGGGTGCGAACTCTTGTTTGAGGTGCGGCCTCGGCGAGCCGGTGGGCTTGTGTGTGTACAGACTAGGGAGTTCGAGAGTTGTAGGTGTTGCGGCACCGGGTGATCCATTGGGATCGATCATAGTGGAAATCCTTCGTGTGTCGAAGGCGGGGATGTAGAGCAAGGGTGCTCGAACCTCGAAACAAATCCCTTGTGTTTGCGATTGCTCACTCACTCTCTCTCTTTGTCTCTTGTTTATATCTTGCATGCTATTACTTGTCTTATCTTTACATGCTTGATATATTGTGTGCTCATTGATATACTTGCTTGGGTTGTTTGCTAACACTTGTATTTAACCAAGAGAGCCAACGCGGCACCTCAACCCATTCAAGGGGAATCTAGAGGAGTTTGTCCAGAGCCCTTCACGGGGAATTCGGCAACACTCTTGTGTTATACGTGGTGTTTAGTTTAAATAGTTTATTTAGGTCATAATTGCTTTTATCTTTCGCATTATTTGGCATTAAGTGACCATTAGATTAGCCATCACCTATTCACACCCCCTCTAGGTGAACCTTCAATTGGTATCAGAGCTTGGTACTCTGATTTTAGGTCTTACAACCTAGAGTTAAAGATCCTCATTTTAGGCTAATCACAATATTTTGTACACACACCATGGACTTCATGTCACCACCCATGTTTGACATTCTTAACATCCATATATGAAAGTTGAAGATGTCCTTGTACCTCAAAGCCCTAGGTTATCATGCTTATCTTGCCACCACTAATAATGATTATTGTTTATATGGTAAGAATATTGAGGCTAATACAAAAGACCTTAATGCTTTAAAGTTTACCCTAGAGGATGTTTATTTATCTAGAGTTTCTAACTTTGATTCGACTTTTGTAGTATGGAATACCCTCATCTCCCTTGGCGAAAATGATCAATACTATGCGGAGAGCGACTCGGATGTTGGAAGCGACCCTTCCAATGTGTGCTACATGGTCCAAGGGGATAACCCCCTTGAGGTAACTACCGAATCCGAGGATGAGGACATGTCATATGATGAGCTTACCACTTTTTGTCAACTCCTACTTGAAAAATATGACATGATTAAGAAAGATAATAAAAATTTGAAAAAGAAGTTTGATTGCATGCATATAGAAAATGATTCATTTAGAACTAAGATTGCATGCTTAGAAAAAGAAAATAATGTTTTGAAAAATGAAATGTTTCCCTTATGTCTAAATTAAATGATTTGTATGAAGGGAACACTATTTTGAAGGATAAAATTGATTTGGTGGAAAAACAAAAGGAAGTTATTTTTCAAGAAAATAAATCTTTGAAAAGAAAATTTGTTGAAAAAGAAAAAGAAATTGTTTTTCAAAAGAAAAAGAAAATGATTTTATATCTCACCATGCTTTACATGCCACGACTAGTGAGATTAAAGATTTGAAAAATAAAATGGATTGTTTGAGTTCAACTTTGAACTCTTGTGCATTTAACCATACTAGATTGGAATCCTTATTTCAAAAGAAACAAGTTCCCCATGTTCATGCACACTCACATCATGCATTTGCTTATGTTGCACAACACGATCAGAAACATTCACATAAGCATTCTAAGGTGTACAAATGTACACATTGTGGCCGCAAAGGCCATCTAGCAAAATTTTGTTATGACAAGTTGCATATTTTAAATTTTGCTAATAAAAATGTTTGGGTGCCTTACAAAGCTAACCCCCATGGACCCAAAAGAATATGGGTACCAAAACTCCCACCGTGTGTTTTTGATGTAGGTGAGGGCTCTCACAAAACGTGAGAGGAATGGTGCCTTGATGGTGGATGCAAATGGATATGATGGACACTCTTATTGATGCATCGCTATCAAGGAGGTTTTGGTGGGACAACCACCATGATTGGAGCTTTAGAGTTGGTAACAATCTCTAAACTCCCATTTTATTTATGTTCATGCTTGCTCATTCATGATATTTTTAGCATGATCATGTTTTATTTGTTTTATGTGCTTCATGTGGTAAAAACATGCTTAGATGTAGTTTTTATCAAAACTTGTATTATACATGTACAAATAGTGAGTTACACGTGATTTATATATGTTTGCACTTCATGCTCATTTGTACCCACTATATGCACATGTATAACCTACTTTTGATGATTCTTCCATTTATACATGCTTTGCCAAATTTTATGATTTTACTTCATGTATATGTATTTTTAATTCAAATCTAATAAATATACATGTATACCCGTGAGTCTCTTGCCTTCATGCAAATACATTTGATAGACTCTTTTATGTTTGGGATATGTATGTGTATTGTTAGAATTGGATAAATCATACATATACCTAGAAGTGTGCTTTGTTTTTATGAAAAATGAATTTTTATGATTTAAAAATGATACTCACACTTTTTGAGCTTCAATGTCTATTTTCATGAAAATGCTATTTACATGACTTTTGAACACTCACACTTTATTTCTTTTGTCATGACTTTGATCATGAACATATTTTTGAGCTTCATAGATCGAGTGTCAATTCTTGTATTTGGTATGATTCATGAAATACATATGCTTTGATTTCATGTTTTGAAGGATCTTTAACTAGTTTTTCAAAAATTATTTTAACTAGTTATTGTTCTTCATTTGGTAGTGATTTTCATGCTAAAATATTTCCAAATCTATTTTTGAAAACTCTACCCTCATGGGAGGTTGGATGGGAGATCATGTTCATGTATGCTTTAAAATGAAAATCATTTAAAACTTGAACCATGATTGGGTGGTAGTTATATGAGATATACACTTGATCTTATTGTTATTTCAATTGGTATCATTGGATTCTTTCAATTGGTATCTAAATTGATAATTTTTGTATATACTCATATTTTATTTTCTTATATATGTATGTATCAATTTCAATTGGTATATTTTTTCTTACATATATATGATTTTCATGTGCTTAACTTACAATTGGTTCACATTTTTAAAAGCACAAAATTTATGATGAAAAATAAAAAATTTTGATCATTATGTTTACTATTGGTATCAATATGTTTCAACTTCATATTTGTTAAATTTCAATTGGTATCAATATGATTTACAATAATGATTATTTTCAATTTGATATCTTAAAATTTGTTTGTTTTACTAAAGCTCTGATACCTTTAAAAAAAAATTGTTTAAGAAAAATTAAAAAAAAAAATTTGATTGGTATTGCCTATATGCAAGGAGAGCTTAACATCTCTTCTACATATAGATTAATGTTGAGTGTATTATGTATTGAAGAGCTTGACAATCTCTTCTTTATGTGGTACACGTGTGTAGGGGGAGCTTCACATCTCCTCTTATGCATTACATAATATGTGTTATGTGAATTGGGGCTTGTCATCCCTTCTTCATGTAATGCATATTTGTAGGGAAGCTAACTTAACGTCTTCCTCTTCATGAATGTATATGGCATATAATCTTTAATTGATATGTTTGTTTGGCCCCTTATTGGTCTCTTTGTTTATGACAAAAAAAAGGGGGGGGGAAAGATTTGATGATTTTGTTTTACCTTAAACCCTTTGTTGATGATTGACAAAAAGGGGGAGAGGTATTTGCTATATATGCATGTTTTTATAAAAGAATTTATGTTTATGCATATATGCTTTGTTTTGCAAATAGGAGAAAAAGATTTTGTGATTTTGTATTATGCTTATCTCCTTCATTTGCATACATGTTTATGTGCCTTCATTGCATATTTATTATTTATTGTTTATGCATGAGTTAAGGGGGAGCTTCTTTGGAGCTTTACTTTAATCCATGCATATATAACTTCATGAGTTTGGTCATCATCAAAAAGGGGGAGATTGTTGGCCCAAAGGCCCATCACTCTAGTTTTGATGATGATCAACTCATGTAGTTATGTTTACTAATGATCTTGTGTTTAATTAGTGACAGATTTGTTATCAAGATCTTAGTAGGTATGGAGCTTCAACAAAGGATTTAAAGTCAAGTTTCGGAGCTTACACCGGTTTGATTCAAGAGCTTGTGCATAAAGATCACATCAAGTACTCAAGAGGAGTCGAGCTCGTTGGATTGCATTTGGACCAAGTCAAGAAGATGAGAAGACTTCAAGTGAAGAGCTTCATGATCAAGACTTGTGTCTAGGTATAAGATTTAGTTTTTAGAAGATTTCGTTTTAGTTAAAATGTAAATGATAGAGTAGTTGGTGGATTGCTCAAGTATAAATTTACACACACACTCTTGATAGATATGTTTTCATAAAAGATTTTTAGTTTTAGAAAACAATTTTTACTTTGAAAAAATACTATTTTGGTTTTGGTGTTTCCTATATACATGCCTTTAACCAAAACCAAGTTTAGAGCTTAATGTCAAAAACTTAGATATTTCATCTTATTTGTGTAGTGGATCATATCCATACACACTATGCTTTAATGAGTTCAAAATATCTTTTTTTATTTAAAGGAGTTTTGGAAAAACAAGATTTTGGAAAATACAAATTTTCAATTGAGCCAATATTTTCATATTACAAAAATAGTCCAAATCATTTATAACATGCCTTGATTTTGTGCAAGCATGTTTGTTTATCAAAGAATATTGGTAAAACTATTTTTGTAGATTTTTAAGTATTTTATGGGATTTTATTTCAATCAAAAAGACCAAGTTTTAAATCCCAGTTTTTCAGTTTCAGGCTTCAGCAAGTCGACTAGTCAACCGACCAAGTCGACTAGAGCTGAAGTCGGTCGACCGGCTCGGTCGACTGACGTGCACAACGTGCACGCCTTGACCTGGCAGATGGCCGGTCTGTCGACCCAGTCGACCGGAACTGAGAGCAGTGCTCTCTGTTCTTTTAGGTCGATCGGGCGGTCGACCGGAGACTCCAACGGTCTGATTTTTGACCGTTGGCGGTCGACCGACAGGTCTGACAGACCCCAACTGCTAGTTTTTGACAGCCTATAAATTTGGGGGTTTGGTCATTGTTTTTACCAAGATTTGGAGAGTATTTTGAGCCAGTTTTTCCAATTCTTTTCAGAGGTTTTTCTCCACAAATTTGAGAGCAAATATTTCCTATCAAAAGGGAAGATTTCATCAAGAGTGTTAAAATAGATTCTTTGAGTTTCCTCCACCATCTCTTTCCTTATTTTTCTCACACAAACACTTGAGCTATCCATTGCTATTCATCTTATAGGAGTGTTGTAGTGAGATTGTTTTTAGGTGATCAAAGTATTGTGATCACCAAAGACTTCATCTTTGTTCCTTGAGGAGGCGGACGAGTGTGTTCGCATTGTTTCGGGTCCTAGTGAGGACTCGGTGTTTTGAGTTCGGGTGCGAACTCTTGTTTGAGGTGCGGCCTCGGCGAGCCGGTGGGCTTGCGTGTGTACGGACTAGGGAGTCCGAGAGTTGTAGGTGTTGCGGCACCGGGTGATCCATTGGGATCGATCATAGTGGAAATACTTCGTGTGTCGAAAGTGGGGATGTAGAGCAAGGGTGCTCGAACCTCGAAACAAATCCCTTGTGTTTGCGATTGCTCACTCTCTCTCTCTTTGTCTCTTATTTATATCTTGCATGCTATTACTTGTCTTATCTTTACATGCTTGATATATTGTGTGCTCATTGATCTACTTGCTTGGGTTGTTTGCTAACACTTGTATTTAACCAAGAGAGCCAACACGGCACCTCAACCCATTCAAGGGGAATCTAGAGGAGTTTGTCCAGAGCCCTTCACGGGGAATTTGGCAACACTCTTGTGTTATACGTGGTGTTTAGTTTAAATAGTTTGTTTAGGTCATAATTGCTTTTAGTTTCCGCATTATTTGGCATTAAGTGACCATTAGATTAGCCATCACCTATTCACCCCCCCTCTAGGTGAACCTTCACATACTAAATTGACACATCACTATCAAGGAAGTTTGGTGGGAGGATCACCATGGTTTGGAGACCTAGAGATTGGTTCATCAGTTTTGGTAACTATCACTAACTCTCATTGTTATTTACATGCTTTAATATAAATATTTTTAGTATGTTTTGGTTTCAATGCTCATTATGTTAAATGATCGTGTTTTGTATTTCACATGGTGAATACTTGTTTAGATGTAGTTTTCATTAAAACTTGTGTTTATACTTGTATAAGTAGTGAGCTACACTTGATTATTATATGTTTTACTTCATTGCTCATTTGTACTCATTACATGTACATGTATAACCTAGTTTTGATGATTCTTTCATTTATACTTGTTTTTCTTATTTTTGTACATGTTTACTTTATGTATATGTTATTTTTGTCTAAACTAATAAATATACATATATACCTTTAAGTCACTTGCCTTCATGCAAATTCTATTATGGACTCGTTTGTATTTGGGATATATATGTATATTTTTAGTTTTGATAGAACATACATATACCTTGAAGTTTGTTTATTTTTGATGAAAAATAAATTTTTATGATTTTTATATGTTTTGATATTTTGAGCTTTATTGTTTATTTTCATGAATATGCTATTCACATGATTCTTTTGCGCTCATATTATTTTGTTTACTCATAATTTTG
The DNA here is from genome assembly GCA_038442645.1 of Agave tequilana. NCBI lineage: Eukaryota > Viridiplantae > Streptophyta > Magnoliopsida > Asparagales > Asparagaceae > Agave > Agave tequilana. The sequence continues at coordinate 83,900 of JAVJIF010033701.1, read as the reverse complement.
TTTTCATGAGCTTTATATGAGCTTTATAGATTTCGAGTGTCAACTCTTGTGTTTTTAGTATGCTTCATGGGATATATGACTTGTTTTCATATTTAAATGATCTTTAAGTAGTTTTTTCAAAATTACTTTAAACTAGTTATTTATTCTTCATTTGGTAGTGTTTTCAATCTATAACTATTTTTAAATCTTTTTTTGAAAACTTCTACCCTTCATGGGCGGTTGGATAGACGACCATGCCTTGTATACCCTTATTGAATATCTTTTAAACTTGTGCATGAATAGGGTGGTAGGTATGAGTTATATACTTAATCTTCAAGGAATTTTATCTTTGTATACTCATATTTGTTTCTTATATATGTATGCTTCAAAATTCAATTAGTATCAATTTCAATTGGTATTTCTATTTTCATACATACATATATATGATTTGATTGTGCTTATCTTTACATTCTTAAAGTACAAATTATAGTTATGTTAAGCTTGATTTTATTCTAAATGTTAATCAGTATCTATACAAGCTTATATATTGATTTCAATTTGTATTTCAATTGGTATTTATTTGATATCAAAATAACTTCATGTTTCACCTTCAATTGGTATCAAAAATCTATAATTGGTATCTTAAATTTTTTTTAACAAGTGGTACCAACTTTTATTTTGTCAACTACAATTTGATTTCATTGGTATCAAAATTTATGTTGTTGACTTCAAGGAATTTCAAAATTTTGTTTTAAAATTAGTCTCAAATTTTGTTGATATAATATATATATATATATATATATATATATATATATATATATATATATATATATATATATATATATATATTGCCTATATGCAAGGGAAGCTTAACATCTCTTCTATATATAGATTAATGTTGAGTGTATCTCTCATTGAGGAGCTTGACCTCTCTTCTTTACGTGATACACGAGTGTAGGGGGAGCTTAACATCTCCATCTATATATTGTATATTATGCTTTATGTGGTTAGGGTCTAGTCATCCCTTCTTCATGTAATGCATGTATGCAAGGGAAGCTAACTTTACATCTCTTCTCTTCATGAATGTATATCGCATATACATCTTTATTGTTTGTTTGTCTTACCCCTTTGTTGATAAATTGATAAAAAGGGGGAGAAGAATTTTGAGAGTTTATATATGCATGTTTATATCTCTGTTTATGCATATATGTTTGTTTAGTTTATGAGCTTTTATTGAATATCCTTATTGTTTATTGCTATGCATGAGTTAATGGGGAGCTTCTATGAAGCTTAACTTTAATCCATGCATATATAACTCCATGAGTTTTGTCTCATCAAAAAGGGGGAGATTGTTAGCCCAAAGACCTATCACTCTAGTTTTGATGATGATTAACTCATGTAGTTATAGTACTAATGGTTTTGTGTTTATATAATTTCAGATATTTGATTAAGATCTTGGTCGGTGTTTAGCTTCAACAAAAGATTCAAAGTCAGGTTTTGAAGCTAGACGTGTTGATTCAAGAGCTCGTACATCAAGATCGCATCAAGTACTCAAGAGGAGTCTATCTCATGAATCAAGGTGTGAACCAAGTAAAGAAGGAGAAGAAGATTTTCAAAAGAAGATTTTCGTGAAAACTTGTGTCATGTTTGTAAGTGTTATGATTTTATTTTTAGATAAAATATAAAATATAGATTAGTTGTGGATTGTGCAAGCTCATACACACACACACAAAATTTACATGTATTTTCACAAAATAGTTTCAGTTTTAGAAAATACCGTTTTGATTTGAGCTTTAAAGTATACATTCCTATGTTTCATGATTGGATTTCATCAAAACAAGTTTATATATATTTTGGATTTCATCCATGCATATGTTGATTCAAATATTTAGAAAAACTTATTTGATGATTCTATATCATGTATTTTTAGTTTTGTATTTATCAAAACTTATTTTAGAGCTTATTGTCTAAAATATAGATATTTCATCTCATATGTGCATTGGATCATATCAATACACACTATGCCTCAAAAGTGTTTAAAATATCTTGTTTTTGTATTTGGAAAAGTTTTGAAAAAATCGTTTTTCAAATTGAAGATTGTTTTTGAAAAATACGGATTTTTGTTTAAGGCAAAATTTCTTTATTACAAAAATAGTTCAAACGTTTGTTATATGTATTGATTTTTGATCATGCATATTTGTATTTCAAAGTATTTTAATGAACTTTTTTTAGATTTTATGTTATTTTATGGGATTTTATTGAAGTTAAAAAGACCAAGTTTATAATCCCAAAATGTCAGACCTGGCCTTCTTCCAGTCAACTGGGCGGTCGACTGAGACAGAAGTCGGCCGACCGGGCGGTCGACCAATGTGCACAAAACATGCGTGGCCTTTTGGCTTGTGGGCCGGTCGACCAGGCGGTCGACCGGGCAATAGACCGTCAAGAGAGCTTTGCTCTCTGGATATGACCCGGTCGACCGGGCGGTCAACCGGAAGGTCATGCCCAAAGCACGGTCGACTGAGCGGTCGACCCAACGGTCAAAAATATGACCGTTGGCCGGTCAACCGCCAGGTTATTTAGTTTGACCCCAACGGCTAGTTTTTAGGAGTCTATATAAGGGGGTTGTTTTGGGCTGTTTTATACAAGATTTGAGAGCATTCCAAAGCAATTTTTTTCCATCTCTCTTGGAGGTTTTCTCCACTTGTTTTAGGGCTAATACTTTCATATCAAAAGGAGAGTTTTTAAGAGTGTTTTTCAAAAAAGATTTCTTGAGTTTTCCTCCACTACTCTATTTTCTTTTTCTCACACATACTTAAGCTTTTCATTGCTATATCAATCCTATAGGAGCTTTGTTGTGATAGTGTTTTAGGTGATCAAAGTGTAGAGATCACTAGGTGTCCATCTTTGTATTTGAGGAGGCGAACTTGCGGGTTCGTATTGTGACGAGTTCTTGTGGGACCTCGGTGTAGAGGTGCAGCCTCGACAGGCTAGTGTGCTTGTGTGTGTCATTCTTGTGGGAACAAGAGAGGGACTAGTGAGTCCAAGAGTTCTAGTGTGAACTTATTGTAGGTGTTACGGCACCGAGTGATCTTGCGAGATCATTTCTAATGGAAATACTTCACAGTGTTGAAGGCGGGGACAAAGAGCAAGGCTGCTCGAACCTCAAAATAAATCTTCCGTTTTTGTGATTGCTTATCTCTCTCTCTCTCACTTGTGTTTATATATCTTGCATGCTTATCTTGTTTATCAGTTTATATGCTTGATATACTTGTGCTCAATTGATATATGCTTGGGATTGTTTACTCACACTTGTATTCAACCAAGAGAGCCATAGCGGCACCTCAACTCTTAATCTAGAGGAATCCTGAGGAGATAATCCAGAGCCCTTCACCAGGAATTCGGCTACACTCTTGTGTTATACCTTGTGTGTTTTACTTAATAACTTTAGTTTGCTTAAATAGTTTTTACTTCCGCATCATTATCATTAGATTAGCTAGTACACCTATTCACTCTCCCTGTAAGTGTATTTTCAATTGGTATCTGAGCTTGGTGCTCTTGATTTGGGTCTAACAACCTTGAGTTAAAGATCCTCATTTTAGCTGATCACTATATTTGTCATCATCAAAACGGGGAGATTGTTGGCCCAAAGGCCCATCGCTCTAGTTTTCATGATGATTAACTCATATAGTTATAGTACTAATAATCTTATGTTTATATAGTTTCAGATATTTGATGAAGATCTTTGTCGGTGTTTAGCTTCAACAAAAGATTCGAAGTCAAGTTTTGAAGCTAACACGTATTGATTCAAGAGCTCGCGCATCAAGATCGCATCAAGTACTCAAGAGGAGTCTAGCTCATAGATCAAGGTGTGGACCAAGTCAAGAGGAGAAGAAGATTTTCAAAAGAAGATTTTCGTGAAGACTTGTGTCATGTTTGTAAGTGTTAAGATTTTATTTTTAGATAAAATGTAAAGGATAAATTAGTTGTGGATTGCTCAAGCTCATACACACACATACACACAAGATTTACATATGTTTTAACAAAATAGTTTCAGTTTTAGAAAATACTCTTTTGGTTTTGAGATTCAAAGTATACATTCCTATGTTTCATGATTGGATTTCATCAAAACAAGTTTATATGGTTTATATGTGTTTTGAATTTCATCCATTCACATTGTTAGTTCAAATATTTAGAAAAACTTGTTTGGTGATTCTATATCATGTGTTTTAAGTTTTGTATTTATCAAAACTTATTTTAGAGCTTATTGTCAAAACATATAGATATTTCATCTCAGATGTGTATTGGATCATATCAGTACATACTAAGCTTCAAAAGTGCTTAAAATATCTTATTTTTTGTATTTGGAGAAGTTTTGAAAAAAACGTTTTTCAAATTGAAGATTGTTTTTGAAAAATATAGATTTTTGTTTAAGGCAAGATTTCTTTATTTAAAAGATAGTTCAAAACGTTTGTTATATGTGTTGAATTTTGATCATACATATTTGTACTTTAAAGTATTTTAATGAACTTATTTTTGTAGATTTTATGTTATTTTATGTGATTTTATTGAAGTTAAAAAGACCAAGTTTTTACTCCCAAAATGTCAGACCTGGCCTTCTTCCGGTCGACTGAGGCAGAAGTCGGTCGACCTGGCGGTCGACAGATGTGCACAAAATGTTCACGGCCTTTTGGCTTGTGGGCCGGTCGACCGGGCGCGGTCGACTGTCCAGAGAGCTTTGCTCTCTGGATCTAGCCCCGGTCGACCGGGCGGTCGACCGGAAGGTTATACCCACGACGCGATCGATCGGGTGGTCGACCAGCAGGCCCCAATGGTCAAAAATATAATCGTTGGCCGGTCGACCGGCCGGCCAACCGATAGGTCATTTTGACCTGTAGTTTGACCCCAATGACTAGTCTTTAGGAGTCAATGTAAGGGGACTGTTTTGGGCTATTTATATAAATTTTGAGAGGGTTTCAAAGCCAGTTTTTTCCATCTCTCTTTGAGGTTTTCTCCACTTGTTTAGAGCTAATCCTTCCACATCAAAAGGAGAGTTTTCAAGAGTATTTTTCAGAAGAGATTTCTTGAGCTTTTCTCCACTACTCTATCTTGTTTTTCTCACACATACTTGAGTTTTCCATTTCTATATTAATCCTATAGGAGCTTTATTGTGAGAGTGTTTTTAGGTGATCAAAGTGTGGAGATCACCAAGTATTCATCTTCGTATTTGAGGAGGCGAACTTGCGGTTCATGTTGTGACGAGTTCTTGTGGGAGCTCGGTGTAGAGGTGTGGCCTCGGCAAGCTAGTGTGCTTGCATTTGTTATTCTTGCGGGAACAAGAGAGGGACTAGTGAGTCCAAGTGTTATGGTGTGAACTCGTTGTAGGTGTTGCAGCACCGAATAATCTTGCGGGATCATTTCTAGTTGAAATCCTTCATAGTGCTTAGGCGGGGACGTAGAGCAAGGGTGCTCGAACCTCGAAACAAATCTCTCGTGTTTGCTATTGCTCATATCTTTCTCTCACTTGTGTTTATATATCTTGCATTTTTATCTTGTTTGTCTCTTTATATGCTGATATACTTGTGCTCAATTGATATATGCTTGGAATTTTTTGCTCACACTTGTATTCAACTAAGAGAGTCATAGTGGCACCTCAACTTTTAATCTAGAAGAATCCTGAGGAGATAGTTCAGCACCCTTCACCAGGAATTCAGCTATACTATTGTGTTATACCTTGTCTGTTTTGCTTAATAACTTTACTTTGCTTAAATAGTTTTAAATTTCTCATCATTATTATTAGATTTGTTAGTATACCTATTCACCTCCTCTAGGTGTATTTTTAGGAACCACTAATAGCTTATCAAGGTTGCTCAGGTGAAGGTATGTATATTTTCACTATAGCCTGCTTCATCTTCATCCACTTGTTTTAGGATTTTTCATAACCGTAGGAAGTCTGTGTAGTGTTTAAAGTCTTATATTATCTCTTTCTCTAACTTGGTGTCAAGTTTTCTATAAGTGTTACAGGATAAGTAGGGATGCACACACAGGGAGCAGTCTTTGATTGTTTCACGATGATATTTCTCTTGGTGCACTGTGAGTTATCTACAATTCTAGCATATTGTATAAATTCATCATTTTTCTTGTATGCTTGGATTGTTGTTTATTATGATCATATGCATAATTTAAGAGTGCATCTTTTATCTCTGTATTCATTTGCATGCATGAGAACATGACACATTTTAAGTGTGGGGAGGGAGATTCACATATTTCTTTGTTTTAGGAGTTTTGGTTTTGTTTTGGTCTTAGGGTTTTTACTTTATTTCTCTTTACTTTATCTTTATTTTATTTAGGAGTCTACAAAAAAAATTTGAAAAATTTGAAAAGTTTCTACATATAGCTATCTAGTATGTGAGTGATTTGTTATCCATGAGCAGATTTTAAAGGTAAGATCAAAATGAAAAAGTCATAAAGTCTTAAAATAAAGATTAGAATTTAAAACAGACATACAATCTAAACTTAGTCTAAGTGATTATGTACCCAATAGCACTTAAACTATTAAGTTCAAAGGCTTGGGATATTGATTAAAAATAGAGTATCAAAAAAAATTATTATATAATGAATATTATTATTGATTAAAATAGAGTATCAAAAAAAATTATTATATAATGAAATATTATTAATAAGTCTTGTTTATGGCCTCAGTTACTTGAGTAATTAAGTTCGTAGGAGTGTTTTTACACTTATTGTCATAAGACCGTCTGGTCTGGGAGCATTGGCCCAAAGTTTGCTTCATGGGTAGCTGAGAAAGCCTAATAAGATAAGACAACATAAAATATAATAATTTTTTATTATCAATTAGTTAGGTGCCCTGGCCTCAAGAAGCCTCGGTATCTACGCGAAAGATAGTTAATTATAAAAAAAAAGTACAAAAGTTGTAGCCAAATAGTCCCAAGCTTGAGAACGATATCATGATCACGGGGTGTATAAAATTTGAAACTTAGAACAGGTGGTATAAAGTTTTAGATTTGAGACTTATTTTATAGTCGATATGATTTTTAAATCGAGGTCGTACTTGAAAATGAAACTCTTAGAAACTTATGATCTTACTAACTGGTTAAGTTGAGTAGATAAAAAAATAATTTTTATTTCTTGATTTTTGGTTATCCTTATTCTACTTTTGTTTATTTCTTAATCTCATTCTTTATGGATTTTGTAGGTGTAATCTACTGAAAACCCTCACAAGACAAAACTCGTCCTCTAGGGGGCAACCTAGGGGTTAACGACTTTTTGCACATGCTAAGTGCAACCGTGATTCTTACGAAAGTGAGTTAGGTTAGGTTTGCTTAGTTTTTCTTTTTATTTGTTTTGCTTGAGGACTAGCAAAATATAGGTGTGGGAGTATTGTTGAGCATGATTTTGTCATTTTTTCATACCCATGTTTATTTATCATTTATTTATAAATAATGCTACTCGAGTATTTTTAGTGATGTTTTGCAGACAAAGCAATTAGAAAAAACTTGACCACAAAAGCGTATTTCGGAGACTGTAAAGTGTGCAACAGAAGATTGAAGGAGAGATAGGTTGCTTGGCACTACCGGTGCTGCTCTACCACGCTCAAAACGGACATCAATTAAATCTACTGTCAATTCGGAGAAATTTGAAGCCAGTTGGGAAAAAAATGCAATTTTGTAAAGTCTGGCGGCTTAAATATAATTTGACATGAAAGAGCTTTTTTCTGTGTAATTAAAATAATTTCTGTGGATTTTTGTGTAAAATAGCCAAACCGTAAGTCTATAAATAACCATGTAAGGTTAGGGTTCAAGGAGAGCCTATTTTTTTTACATGTAACCTAAATTTCCAGAATTGAAGAATTTTATTGGAAGGCCGCATTTTTCTCTCTGAAATTTTTTTCCTTTGTTTCTGCCTCGTTTCATGCGTACAAGCACTGCCATTAAAGTCCTCAGCCAAGGCACTGTGTAAGCGTCTTCTATCAAAGACGCCTGTGCCTCTTTATAATCAGGCGCCTAATTAAAGGCGCCCAATCAGGCGCCTCTCTGTAAAGGCGCCCATCAAAGGCGCTTAATTAAAGCGCTTGTACATGCGCTTAATTAAAGACTTGTACCCTGCCAAACAGATGCACTTTTGCGCATCTGTTTCAGTGCTAAGAAGAGAACATTGTGCCGTGCTTCGCTCCACGCGCACCAGGTGTCTCATTCAACACGGAGGATAGACAGCAGATCAGAAAGGGTTAGAGGTAATTTATATGTGTTTTCATTTGTTCATTATTGATAATTAATTGGATATTGCTATCTATGAGATTTAACATTATCTTTGAGAAAATCTTGTTAAACTGATTAAATCAAAAATTAAATTTAATTTTCATGTTAAATTATTTGGAATATTTTATGCTCACGATTACCATATGTAACTAAGCTAATTTCATGTGCCTAGGAGATGAACCTAGGCTACTAGATTGTGGTGGACACTTAAATCTCTCAATTAAGATATGAAAAACACATTAATTAAATTTTACTTAATGAGATTTATTACTAGATATTTGGAAATTTTACAAGATATGTTTAAATAATCGATATTTCACACTAAGTGTTTTTCTTATTAGTTGCCATAATTTTATTTTAGTACTTTGACGGAATATGCGATTAAATTTAATAGCTTGTGCTTAGGACCACAATTAGGAATTTATTTTGCCATTTGAAACAGGAATTTATTATCGTTTAAATCATTTAGTTGAGAGATAAATACCGCCACATGAACAGTAGTCTAGGGGATTCAACCCTAAGTGCATGATCCTTCTCTTTGACAACTTAGTTCACACCAACTTCTCAGTCTTTCCAACCAATTCGCCTAATTTGTGTTAGGATCATTAAGAAACACCTTCCCTGTAGATTGACCCGTGCTAAAATAATCTACCGTGCACTTGCGGTATTTTAAAACGAGGAGACAGAATCTCCCTATCAGATATCCTTTGATCTTCAGTTCAACCAATCTGGGTCTTCAAAAGTCCATTTTGCTTTGATTTTACTTGGTATTTATCTCATCTGATATACTCGGTCTTCAGATAAGATAGTTTCTGTAAGATCTGCATTTGAATAAATCCCTTTCTTTTGAACTTCTGAATTTAATTGGATAAATCTATCATCCCCAGTCATTTCTTCCTTAGTTATTCTGCGCGCTACTGGATATAAAAATACATTAATAGTAGATTTTTATTTACATAAAAATACAAAAATGTGACACATATGATACGAAAACATGCAACACACGTGTGTGATCAATAACATAGGGTTCTCTGATAAATAATTTATTCATGATTGCCTAAAAATTTAAAAGATAAATTAATCTTCGGGGATGTGGTATATGTTTGTTATTTTCAAGTGTTACTAATTCATCTTGCTTTACATGAGGACATGCCAAAGTTTGGATATGAGGGAGAAGTTTGAGATTTTCTTAGTATTTTTCTTTTATTTTTATTTTGTTTTAATGTGTGATTTTTTATTTTATTTCTAGGATTTTTTGTTTCTCTTTCTTTTTACTAACTTAAAATTAAAAAAATTAGTAAGATTATCTAGTTTTAAGAGATTTAGTGACCATATAATTTGAATTGGATAGGGATATCTATTTGATAGATTCCTTAAGTCTTTGAGAAGAGATGAAAAATCTAAAATTGAATGTCTTTTAGATTTTGTCTCTATGATTATGCATCTTATCCACACTTACACTTTTGTTTAAATTTGGGATGATGAGGATTACTTAATTCTTAAAAAATATTAACATATATATATATATATATATATATATATATATATATATATATATATATATATATATATTTATATATAAAGTATACGAAGCTAGATTATTGATTAGCTAGATATTTGGCCTCAAGAAGTCTTGATATTTACGCGAATGACAATTAGACAAATTAAAAAAAAAGTTAAATTTATTAATAAGTTTAATGATCAATTAGTTCAGTATCTTGACCTCAAAATGCCTTAATATTTGAACGAAAGAGAGTTGGATGAGTTATATATATTTAAAAAAAAGAAGAAGTGCTTAAAGGGCAACGAAGTGGTACGACTTTGAAAATTCTTTATTATGAATAAAGTTTTAAGTATGAAAATTTGAATTAAATATCCAAATTAAGAGCTATTACACATTCACACATATACATAGGATTGAAAAACTTAAAAAGAAAGATGGGAAATACATTAGGATTTGAAGTCTCTAAACGAGATGATGGGATTTTTGATTGGATATTGAACTTGAAAATGATAACTTGTGGAAACTATTGATCTTATTTGCTAGTGATTTTTATTGACAAAAATATATTTTTTTCTTTCTTCTAATTTTATATTTCTTTATTTTCCAGGTATCCATATTTTTCTTTATCCTTATTTCTTAATCTTTTTATTTTTTTGAATTTTGTGGTTATATTCACTGCAAATCTTCACGAGACAATACTCGTCCATTAGGGGTAATCTAGAGGTTTAATGACTTATTGTACGTGCTAAGTAAACCTTGATTCCTATGAAATTGAGTTAGATTTTTATTTTTTATTTTTTAAGATTTTTAGTTTTTTTTAGATTAGGGTTTTGCTCGAGGACTAGTAAAAGTTAGATATGGGGTGTGATAAATATCATTATCATTTATATTTTGTATCACTTTTGTACCTTTATACATTTAATGCTGCATGAGTATATTTTCTTATGTTTATGCAGAAATTAGGTTAAGAGTACAGATTAGAGAAAAGATATTGAGAAAACCCGAAAAACGATGAAGATTAGAGTTGCAACATAATAATCACTAATACAGAGACCCAGAGATGAATTCAGAGAGTTAAATAGGATATACACTTGAAGATAAACATCTACAAAATTCTAGAATCAAAAGTCAAAGACTAACTGCGGATTTGCTGTCGACCACGACGGATTCCCCGTTTACTGGTCAACCAGAAGTCAGCTCAGATTCTAAATCAGATTCAGATTGCATACTTTTTAGTATTTTCATCATAACTTTCACTATATAAATTCAGATCAGGTGACTTAAGATGCTATGGGAAGAAGAATGAAAGGGCTACAATGTTTATATTGATAATTTTTTTCCAATTCGATAGTTACCTATCTGAATTTAGTAATTACTATGAGCTAGTTATAATACAAATCAGGATCAAACTTTGACACCAAGTTAAAGTTTGATTTGGAGTTCTCCTTGTTGATTAGTCTACAATTCTGCATTTTTATGTCGCATTTTCCCACCAGTTTATGAATAAATAGTCGGTCTAATACGTGTTTTGGTCTATATTGCAGGTACAACCAAAGTTCAAGGGCAAAGATGGAATAAGAGCCTAATTCTTCCCAATTAAGGGTAATTATCCCGCATTACTTGGAGGCCAAGCAAGGGATCATCTAGAAGATACATTGAACCTAGCCTCTCGCGCACATCAGACGAATCTGCGATCGAAATTGCCCGAAATTGGATATACCTGGAAGCAGCTAGAAGCCAGACGAACGCGTGGAAGAAATCCAGACGCACAATTCCCTAGAATTGCCGCAAAACGCGGCAAGGGCGCGGCAATTCTAGGGAGCCACGCGTCGATTTTCGACGCGTGGCCCCGTCTCATCTTCCAGAAGCCTCTGAGCCCTATAAATACCCCTGCAATTGCCCAGAGCGCGAGCAGTCTTCGTTTTTAGGAGTAGGTCCAGATTTTAGTGTAGGTGAGTGTTCTTCATTTCTTTTATTTTCTTTTCTTTATTTTTAGATCATTGTAGTAGGGCTGAGTGATTCATAGAGAGAGAGATTGAGAGGGATTGATGTAATAGAGAGTGACACTCTATGTAAAGGTGCCTCCTTTCTCCTCCATTGTAATCTCCTTCTCCTTCTAACATGATTTCTTGCTACTTTTTCTTCTCATGGCAATCTAACTACTAACCACTAACCTATCTAACCACTTACTTGATAATCCACATGAATCGGGTTGCCTCTACAAGGCCTTGTTCTTGCAAGAGCCATTGATGGCCAAAGATGATGGATTCTAACAATCTAACTTGCTAACTTGCTAACTTGCTAACCAAGCTAACTCTCTTTTATTTTCATGCTCTTTTATTTCATGCTTGTAGTGTAATGAGTGATGCTTGTAATTGCTTGTTCTTGTTGCAATGTTTTGATTGTTATGACCCATCCATGAGCCATGCTTTGTATTGCTTTTTGAAGATAAGGATTGTGATGGCCGAGGATCAAAATGTGAGGCAACTATCTCGAAGAGGTTAGCATGGTTAGTGGAGTACTTAGTAGTTAGTAGCCATGAGTTTTCTTTTACCTTTGTTTTAGAATCGTTTTCCAAATTCTTTTCTCATTTTTCTATCGGTGTTTTCATCGCCTTCTTAGTTTACCTTGTTCCATCTTCTTCACTTCTCTTTTGGTTTTTACATCGCCGTTTTCATCGCTCTCCTCACCTACCACATGCTTGTTTTCATTTTCTCATTCTTTTTCATTCTTTCAACATAGAAGAATTGTTAACATCTGACGTGACTAGAGACTGTTAATGCTTCTATCGCCTCCCTTCCCTGTGGATACGACCCGTTGAGCCAATGCTATAACGGTAGTATCGAGGGTATACTAAGCACATTCGAGCTTTTCATTTGATTTCATAAAACACACATTTTGAGTGCTAGTTTTCCACCCCGATCAAATTTTTGGCGCCGTTGCCGGGGAAGGGAATGGTTTTGATGTCACGTTTTTGTTAACATTTGTCTTCTCTGTTTTGGTGTGCAGGGCAATATTTACAGGTGCTTAATATTGCAGAACATAAGCTAGCTTTGCATCTCCCTGCTCTTGAAAGCAGGGCCCCAGATTTTGAACAAAAGCCGCGGATCCGCGACATTTGCCGCAAAACCGCGGCACTTCTGTGAAAATTGTATATGTTGTTGTTCTGGGATGTGTGAATTGTAATAGCTAGTTGATTTGTGCTGCTATTTTTCTGCTTTGATCGCCTACACACCATAATAAATAAAGAACTAAAATACGGTATTTGGACGCTTTTAAAACGGTTTAGACATTTGCATTTAGGCACGTGTCAATTCAATTCCAATATACTGTATTTTGTTCTATTGTTGTGATTTGGATGGAGATGAACATATGGCATTGCATATAGCGTAGGACAAACACGTGGGTGATTTATCGCTTTGTGTTATATTCTTGTCTATATTGCACACTTGCACAAATTGAACTTAAGGGCAAAACCCAAACAAGATAAGGTGGGATTTCATACCCCTTCCTTAGTCCAAAATCATCTCCTCACTCACACAACCCAAGCCCTAATAAAATTTGAATAGACGTTGGCCCCTAGGGACATTTCATCTATGTCTAGGTCAACCCTTCTATTGGCTTGGTTTTTTATTTTTCTTTTCTTTTTTTTTGTTGTTTGATTTTTCTTTTTGTTTGTGATTTTTTGTGAAATGGCATTCAACAATAACAATTCTTTCAATCCAAACATGAATTCATATTTCACACCAACTCCATTTGACTCGGATAATTCCAACCCGGCGTTTTACAATATGCACCAACCAAATACACCAGGTTGGCCTTATCCGAATCAATACAACCCATACCCACATTCTAATAACTATAATTTCCATAATAATTTCAACTCGTCACAGAGTCATTGGGGATTCACGTATCCCGAGTCAAATTTTCAACCTCCTTGTCCACCATATTCACCTTGTCCACAATATTCATTCCCCAAATTTGCTTCTTATACTCCACCAATTGAAGAAAAATCTGAGTTACTAAGGAGTTTAGAAGCCAATCTACAGAGGGCCGAGCAACAATTTCACGAAACATTTGTCCCTCCAATTCCACAGTATTTTCAAGAGTCTTACTCAGTTCCACCTTTTCCTAATGAACAACCATTTGCCTTGGAAACGAGTAAAGATTTCTTGTGTGAGTCCACTCTTCCATCACCACACAGTTTTGACTCACAATTTCATCACCAATTCCAAAACAATTCTTCATCTTTTCAACAAAATGATGAACCAATGAATGTGAAAAGATGCTTGAATTCCTGACTCATGCTCGAAATGATCGTAACCGTGACATAGATTTGATGATCCAAACTCTTCATTCTCATCCTATTTCTAATGTCACTAACCATTCTGTCAAAGAGTCATGTTGTTTTGGAAATCCAGATTCAATTTCAGCACAATCACCTGAACTTGTCCAAAATTCAGATCCCATAGACATTTTGGCAAGTTTTTCATTTCCTAAAATTGAACTTGTCCAAACGTCAAATTCCATTGACATTTTGGCAAGTTTTTCATCTCCTACAACTGAACTTGTCCAAACTTCAGATCCAATTGACATTTTGGCAAGTTTTCCTTTCCCTGAAATTGAACTTGAACATGATTATGATCCTGAACTTTCACCAGATGATTCAACTCTACTTCCTGATTCAATCATGACTTCCATATCCTTACCTGATTTCACTTCATTTCCCAAGTCAGAATTGGATCCAGTACCCATCTGTTGTGAAATTGAATCACCAATCTTTTATGATGATCATATTGAACTTGACCAATTTCATACTCTTGAAAGTCCCATTGATAAATTGGCAAGTTCACAATTTTTTGGAACTGAACTACATGAGGAATGTGATCTTGAACCCCAACTTAGTGATTCAATTCTTTTTCCTGATTCAGTAATGACTCCGATATCTTTACCTGACTTCAATCTTTTCCAGGAGTCGACATTGGATCCTTTCCCAATTCACAATGAAGTTGAATCACCCATCTTTAAGGATCATGTTGAACTTGACCAATTATACCTTTTTGAAGATCCTATTGACAAATTGGCAAGTTCTCCATTTTATGAAATTGAACTCAATGAGAAATGTGACTTTGACCCTCAAGTTTGTGATTTAGTTCAAATACCTGAATCATTAATGACTCCTGCTTTGTTACCCAATTTGAGTAACATTTTAGAGTCAGTTTTGATTCCCAACCCTCCTGAACTTGAATCACTAATCTTAGATAGTCACATTCCATCATGGGGAAATGAATTTGGACCTGAGCTTTATCTTCTTGATTTGGACACACTTCCTGAACCAATTTCGACTCCCGAACCTTTACTTGACTTAAGTCATTTTTCTGAGTCGGTATTAGTTCCCATATTTTCCAAGTCCAAATCAATCATTCCATCTTTTCATATTCCATTCTGGGACAAGGATCTTGATAAATTTGATTCTGAATTATTTTGAAAATTTGGAAATTAGATGGGGTAAATTTTTTAATAAAAATCATAAATGCATACATCTTTCTAGTGGGTTGTATCATGGAGGTTTCTGGTGGGTTCCTCCGGACTCCACGCAATAATGATTGGGCCGCCTTTCGTGGACCAATCAGACCGCCACCGGAACCACCACCTTAAGGTAATTTTTTCCTTCCCTCTCTATTTGTTTCATGCATACATATATCACGATGCATTGAGGACAATGCATGAGATAAGTGTGGGGGAGGGTTTACTAACATAGAGTTTTTAGATCTTCTTTCTTTTACACTTCTTTTAGAAAAATAAAAAATAAAAATAAAAAACTTTTTGAAATAAGAGACAAAGTTTTGATCTATTTTTAAAAAAAATTAAGATGTATCTTAGAAATTAAGAAAGCCTTAATTATGACATCTTAAACCTAGTTGAAATAATAGATCTTGTTTGAAATTATAGGCTAAAAAAAATTGGGGAGATATTCTTATCTTGATTTTTTGCCTTAGATAAGTATGCACTTCACACTTACACATTTTTGGGATGGAAACAAAGACCAAAAAGGCCATAAAAAAAAAAAAAAAAGAAAAAGAAAAAAAGAAAAAAATATATATATGTGAATAAAGCATCACTTATTAAGCTGGATAACTATGCCTCAAGAAGCATGATTATTCACGCCTAACGGTGGTAAAAAAAATAATAATCCCCTTTAGTTTCGTGGCCTTTTTCACTCGAGACCTTAAACCCGAGGGATGTTTTCTCATCTGGTGCCCTAAGACCGTCTGGTTTGGGAGTCATCGGTTATAGGCTCATTACAAGGGTGAACTAGAAAGCCTAAACTAAGGGAAGAATAAAAAAAAAGGAAATATAAATATATATAAATAAATAGCTTTATGGTTAGAGTTGAAATCCCAGAAATCTTCACTGTCACGGTGTGCATACTATCTAGGTTTTATGAAAGATAAAATATCAATCCATTTTGAATTCTTACCTTAATTGAAGACAAGATCTTGCATAGAGACTAAGTTTAAGGGAGAATGATTATAGGTGGACTTATGACCTAAGATCACTTATATTTTTGCAAAATAGTTCGTAAACTTGTCTCTCTTTCAAAATGCGTTTTCAAAATACTAACATTTGTCTTCTTTCTTTATGGATTTTGTGGGTGTAATCCGCTGAAAACCCTCAGGAGACTACACTCCTCCTCTAGGGTAACCTAGAGGTTTAACGGCTTGCTGCACACGCTCAGTGCAATCGCGTCACCTGCGAAAGTGGTGTAATAAAATTGGTAGTATAGTTTTTCTTTTCTTATTTTTCTCGGGACGAGCAAAAGAATAAGTGTGGGGGTGTGATTAGTCTACAATTCTGCATTTTTATGTCGCATTTTCCCACCAGTTTATGAATAAATAGTCGGTCTAATACGTTTTTTGTCTATATTGCAGGTACAACCAAAGTTCAAGGGCAAAGATGGAATAAGAGCCTAATTCTTCCCAATTAAGGGTAATTAATCCCGCATTACTTGGAGGCCAAGCAAGGGATCATCTAGAAGATACATTGAACCTAACCTCTCGCGCACATCAGACGAATCTGCGGTCGAATTTGCCCGAAATTGGATATACCTGGAAGCAGCTAGAAGCCAGACGAACGCGTGGAAGAAATCCAGACGCACAATTCCCTAGAATTGCCGCAAAACGCGGCAAGGGCGCGGCAATTCTAGGGAGCCACGCGTCGATTTTCGACGCGTGGCCCCGTCTCATCTTCCAGAAGCCTCTGAGCCCTATAAATACCCCTGCAATTGCCCAGAGCGCGAGCAGTCTTCGTTTTAGGAGTAGGTCCAGATTTTAGTGTAGGTGAGTGTTCTTCATTTCTTTTATTTTCTTTTCTTTGTTTTTAGATCATTGTAGTAGGGCTGAGTGATTCATAGAGAGAGAGATTGAGAGGGATTGATGTAATAGAGAGTGACACTCTATGTAAAGGTGCCTCCTTTCTCCTCCATTGTAATCTCCTTCTCCTTCTAACATGATTTCTTGCTAACTTTTTCTTCTCATGGCAATCTAACTACTAACCACTAACCTATCTAACCACTTACTTGATAATCCACATGAATCGGGTTGCCTCTACAAGGCCTTGTTCTTGCAAGAGCCATTGATGGCCAAGATGATGGATTCTAACAATCTAACTTGCTAACTTGCTAACTTGCTAACCAAGCTAACTCTCTTTTATTTTCATGCTCTTTTATTTCATGCTTGTAGTGTAATGAGTGATGCTTGTAATTGCTTGTTCTTGTTGCAATGTTTTGATTGTTATGAACCATCCATGAGCCATGCTTTGTATTGCTTCTTGAAGATAAGGATTGTGATGGCCGAGGATCAAAATGTGAGGCAACTATCTCGAAGAGGTTAGCATGGTTAGTGGAGTACTTAGTAGTTAGTAGCCATGAGTTTTCTTTTACCTTTGTTTTAGAAATCGTTTTCCAAATTCTTTTCTCATTTTTCTATCGGTGTTTTCATCGCCTTCTTAGTTTACCTTGTTCCATCTTCTTCACTTCTCTTTTGGTTTTTACATCGCCGTTTTCATCGCTCTCCTCACCTACCACATGCTTGTTTTCATTTTCCTCATTCTTTTTCATTCTTTCAACATAGAAGAATTGTTAACATCTGACGTGACTAGAGACTGTTAATGCTTCTATCGCCTCCCTTCCCTGTGGATACGACCCGTTGAGCCAATGCTATAACGGTAGTATCGAGGGTATACTAAGCACATTCGAGCTTTTCATTTGATTTCATAAAACACACATTTTGAGTGCTAGTTTTCCACCCCGATCACTTGTGTCCTTTATTGGAATAGATCTCTAGGATCTATAAATATAACAACAATCTCTTGTAAAATTTAAGTTTTAGAGTAGGGAATATAAAATCATAGAAGCATGGTAATTTATGTTTTAGTTTCTCTCTTATAATACTCTTTCTTATATAAAATTTTGATTTTTGGAGAAAAATTTCTAGTGCTTCAGAAGAAGAAGATCAGAGGAGAAGCGACAGCTAAAGATTAGATGTGATCCCCAAATTAGTATTATCCTTTTTTTTCTCTTCTATATGAATATTGAAATCATATTTATTATTTTGCTTTGCAATTACTTTATCATGAACTAAATCTCCATAGGTAGGGTATTGACGTATGCAATTATTATGAAAATTTATTATTGTTGCTTTGTGTTGGTTCTATGTTACTACTCCAATTTTCGTGTTAGATTTTATATATGTTAATTTTCTTTTTCCATTTTAATGTCTACCTGTTATCGTACGCAACTATATTGATGGTTTGGTTGGAGATCGATAAGAGATAACCTAGCAACATTTCATAAGATTAGAAATCACTTTCTATATGTTGAGACCAATTGGAGAAGCGTAGATTGTGCAATCTTAAGAGAAAACTACAGATCTTAATACTACTTTGGCTTGTAAATTCATTAAATCGATATATTGTGGGTTATAGTTTAAAGTTAGATTTAAAATTACTCGATAGAGATTATTAATTAAAATAAGATTTTTTGTTGTTAACATAAGTAGTATGTAGTACTAGAACAATTAACTTGTTAAATTGAATTATTAAATTATTGAAATCAATTGTCTTAGTGTTTTTCTTATACAAAATCAATATATTTTTTAATTTATTTTACTTCTCTATCTTTATCCATCTTTCAAATAAAAGTTTGAGTCAATACACCTTTGATACTTAATAAGATAACAATCCTCATGGGTTCGACACTTTATTCATCACTTTATTACTTGTAAATGATTGGTGCACTAGTTATTCACACATCACCATCGGATGCTTAAAGAACTTAATCAATCCTTATAGGAGTTGATTTTTTTGATTTATAGAATTCTAAATCTTTTAAACTTTAAAAATAAATCTTCATTAAATGGAAACCGATTCCTATTCGAACTTTACTAGAAATAGAAACATGAACACGCTTAAAAAGAAACATGAATCCTGTTTGGGCAACTGGTTATCAACTGGCCATATTGGCTATCGTCAGAATAGTGTCGCTGAAAGATGAAACCGCACACTAAAGGACATGTTTAGAAGTATGATAGCTCACACTACTCTATCAGAGTCATCATGAAGTGAAGCCTTAAAGATGGTTGTCTACCTCCTTAATAAAGTACCTAGTAATAGTAACTAAAACCCATATGAGTTATAGACTGAAAAATCTCCCAGCATTAGGCATCTCATATTTGGGATTGTCCAACTGAAACTCGGCCATATATGCTACTAAGAAGAATCTAGACTCAAGAATAGTTAATTTTTTCTTTGTAGGGTATTCTGAGAGGTTTAGAGGCTTTAGATTTAATTGTTTCTCCACTTAGAACATAATAGAGACGGGTAACTCTAAATTTAACGCTAAATTTATTGAGAATACTCAGAACAGTGGGAGCTAATTGACATAAGGATTTCATATTTGAGGAAGGACAAATTATTATATTCATGACAACTGTTCGAATGATGAAGTAGTTGCTCCACTTCAGCATGAAAAAACAACTGCACTCTTACAAAGTACAAATACAGCTCATCCTAAAGTAGATCCTGCTAATAAGGTAGAACCTGAAAACTCTCAACCACAAGTGCTTAGGAGATCAACTAGGAAAAGGAGATAAACCATTGTAAATGACTATATTGTTTATCTCTAAGAGCATGAGTTTGATATAGGATTAGAGGATGACCCCACATCTTTGAATGAGGCTAAGCTCAGTGTTAACTCCTCTAAGTGATTAAATGCCATGAAAGATGAATTGAAATTCATGAAGGACAATGATATTAGGGATTTATTAGAGTTGCCTAAAGGAAAAAAATCGATTGGTTGTAAATAAGCATTCAAAATCAAGCAGAATTCGAAAGGCAATGTCGAAAGATATAAGGCACGTCTTGTCATAAAGGGATTCACTCAAAAAGTAGGCATTGACTATAAGGAGAGTTTTTTTTCTCCAATTTTTCATGAACAATTCTTTTAGAATTATTATGGCACTAGTGGCTCACTTTGACCTAAAGTTACATCAAATAGATGTTAAGACTGTCTTTCTTAATGATAGCAATGGAAAAAAATCTATATGGTGCAACCAGAAAATTTTGAAGTCAAAGGCATACAACATCTGGTTTGCAAATTAAAGAAATCCATTATGGTTTAAAGCAAGCATCCCATCAATAGTATTTTAAAATTTGATCAAGTAATATCCGGCTTTGGTTTTAAGGAGAATGTAACTGATCAGTACATTTACCATAAATTTAAAGAGAGTAAACTTATATTTCTTGTGCTATATGTGGATGACATTCTACTAGATACTAGAAAGTAACGATGTCTTTTCTACTTGAGGTTAATAGTTTTCTCTCAAAGAACTTTGAGATGAAAGACCTTGAAGATACTTCTTTTGTGTTCGGCATTCAGATTCAACTGACATGACAATTGGAATATTAGTTTATCACAAAAGACCTATATCGATAAGGTGTTTGATAGATGTGGCATGAAGAATTTCTCTAGGGGAGTTAAGTTGAGTCTACTCTAATGTCCCAAGAACGATTTACAAAAAGAATAAATGAAAGACAATCCATAAGCATTGATAGTTGGAAGTTTGATGTATGCTCAAGTTTGTACCCATATAGACATAGCACATGCCGTTGAGAAACTTGACAGATACTTAATTAATCTTGGAACTGATCACTAGAAGACTGCCAAGATGATAATGCAATATCTACAAAGAACCAAGAACTACATGCTTATCGATAGGAAATCTGATCAGTTGTAGCTGATTGGGTACACAGATTCAGATTATGTTGGATGAATCGACAGTAGGAAGTCCACTTCAGATTACATTTTGCTGTTTGTAAGAAGTTAGTGGATTCAGTTGATAGGCCTTTAAAGCCACACTGTGACAATAGAGCTATAGAGCTCTACTACAATAGTGATACGAGTTCAGCAAAGTTGAAACATATCGACATCAAGTTTCTTTTCATTAAGGATAAAGTTCGGAATCACATTATATTTGATAATAGTGTTAGTACTATTCTTATATTACAAATTTCACTCACTAAAAGACTTCCATCTAAAGTCTTCTTAGAGTATATTGCTCATATGTGGATGGCTAATCATAATGATATCCTGATTTAGTGGGAATGAATAATTTTATGTGACAGACATTATTTCTAAGTGTACTTTATGTATATTTGTTGATTCCGATAATAAAGTGATAACTGTTTTCTTTAAACTTCTTTAAGTTTGATATTTGTGCATTTGAGTTTGTTAGCAATTAGACTCGTTGGAGTTATAAAGTTAGACTCATTGGAGCCATAAAATGAAAATCAATTGGAATTGTATCTTATTTGATCAGAGAATATTTTCATTTCACACGTTCATATTTGATCTATATTGTTAATGGTTCTGAAACTTGTGATGTGGAAGGCCATACCTCGATTATACAGAGACCGTCATGTTCAGTGACAGAGCACTTAATGAATCAGATTGTTTTGAAACGTGGTTTATTGACGATTAAAACTTTGATACCATAAAATTATACATAATATCCTTCCAGTATGACTTATTTGGCCCAAGTGAGAGATTGTTAGACTTATTTAGATTAGAATCTAAATTGATTTGGACCAACACAAGTCTAATTGGATATTATATACCCGTTTGTATAAGCCTATATTGTTGACCCAATAAAGAATTGATCAAGCCTAATATTTTGGGTCTCGTTTCAATTACACTTAATCATTGGTGTAAATAAATTTATAATGTGGGTGTCATCTACACTTGTGGAACACATAATATTAATTAAGTGCTTAGATCTATGATAAGTTGAACTAGCATTGCCTTGAGCCTATAAATATTATGCATTAGATTTTCCTCTCCACTAGTATGATATAATCTCTCTCTTGGAGACCTCTCATCTCCTCTAAGGATCAAGAAGAGAACTTAGTCACCGGAGAGAGGAATTCGCTCGCTCAACTCCGATGTCCTCGAGCTAATGCAACTTTCGATATTTCTTTCGTGATGAAATCAGGTATGCCTAAAGTTTCTTTCCCTTTGATCTTATTAAAGAGGTTATCACATGCGTGAGATTTTTTTTGAAATAATTATTGGATCAAAACTGAAAGCATAGAAATCAGCCACAGCCATGCGAACTAAAATTTTAGCCTGCTCAAAGTTGTCGGTGAGCCTTATTGTTTTCTCTCTCA
Source organism: Agave tequilana (assembly GCA_038442645.1). Lineage (NCBI taxonomy): Eukaryota > Viridiplantae > Streptophyta > Magnoliopsida > Asparagales > Asparagaceae > Agave > Agave tequilana. The sequence continues at coordinate 61,418 of JAVJIF010033701.1, read as the reverse complement.
GTTTCCTTAGTTTGATCACGCACATGGAATCATAATTGCGTAACGACAAAGCTTAGACCTCAAGCACGTCCTCCTCAGTCCTCTTGCAGCATGCAATCTCCCAACTCGACCACACTAGATACAAGACGTCTGTTAACTAGGCGATCGCAGTGGTCCTCTCTTTGTGATCTTGTGGACCAAAAGATCTAAAATTGTGCCATCACTGTGTATCCCCACTTTGAGTTGGTCCCAACTAAAGCTCTGCATGAGTAGGCATCGGCATCTGCCTAAAAAATCCAAGCACTAGAGTTAGAATTAGAATTAGTATTAGAATTAGAAGCGCGCTTGCGGCCGTGAGTGCAACAATAGTTTCACTTGATGGCCCGCCAATTATTCGGGGGGATTGATGTGATCATCTCACCCTTCTTCTGTCTTTCCTTCGCCCAAATCTAGTAGAAATTGACTTGCAGAGAGAGAGAGAGAGAGAGAGAGAGAGAGAGAGAGAGAGAGATTTTCGTAGCCATTACGGCATTGAGAAGCACTGCATATTTCCGCGCACTTTGGAAAATGACTCGTTGTTCTGACATACTCTAGTTGTGGCATCTCAAAGCAGAAAAAAAAAAATCTATACAGTACAGGAATGTAGAAACAAAATTTGTGTGGAGCACTTAATGGAATTATTCTGATGTGCATATTGAGCTTTCAGAATTTCTCTCTTTCCTTTCTTGAATCAACTGTGTAGAGATTTTTTTTCCGAAGGGTCTGTAAAAACACTGTTTTTTGATATTTTGTTCTGTGGGTCTTGTGCAACTCTGATCAGTTAGTTCCCTCTACAGTAACCAGTAGATTGCAGAAATTAATTGTTCGATTGTGGCTCCTTTTATTTAATTTTTGGAACAATAAGATGAATCCATTTCTTTAAATATGTTGGCTCTTTAGCAATTGGTCCTCAAACGACATCTTTGTGTGCTCGATAACAGATGCGTATATAGATCCTTCCTGCTGGATAATGCGGGAAATGTCATGACCTCTCAATCTGCATGCCTTAATTCTCAATAATAATAGGGAGTAGTCAACTCAAAATACCTTGATGCTCGATGATACATGTGACAATTGCCGTACACAGGGAGAGGAATCGTGCTAAACATGTGACACCTCAGCATTTGTGAGCTCTTGGAAGACATGTTTAAAGATAAAGCCACATTAACATTGATAGATATTAAGCTAATAATCACAAAACTCAACTTGACTGAAAAAGGGGAATCCCTAATAAAGTTGTAGGTCAAATCTTATTTAACCATACATCCATCTTTTTTTTAATACGGGACTAAATCCTGTTTTTTGTCTTTCTTGTTTCTATTCTGTCCTTTTTACTATGAGCACCTGTGAGTCGTATTCGAGGCACAATCTTAACAATCTCTACCTTGACTTATATCCTGGCAAAAATCAAACCGGAGAGCTCAAATTTGAAGAACAACTATCACAATTTTCATCTTGAATTGTATTCTATTTTGCATCATAGGACGACTTTTATATTATGACAGAACCAACCATAACATGAGCTGAATCATCGCTTGTACTGTAACATCCAGTTCATGCTTGTATCCACTCCATGAATCTTCACCATGAGCTATGATATCATTTTTTAGGACAAAAGATAGTTAATTTTGATGGATATTAGGCTAATAGTCATGAAACCCAATTTGACCAAAATGGACTCTTGGGTCTAATCTTATTTAACATATAGTCATCTCTTTTGTTTTTTAATATAAAACTAAACTCCTTTGCGTTTGTACCTCTTTTGTATTTATCAGAGCCTAGGTCAGACCTGGTGTGGGTAACCACCTGGGTCAATACTCGGGCTCATACCAACAGTACTGTAACGCCCCGATCCTAAAGATACGGAGACGTTATGGCGACGCATATACGCGAGGTAAAATACCCCTCGTATACACGCTAAGCCTAAATTATAACCTGAACAAGCTATAAATCGGAAGTATAATAATCAATGAACACTGCAATAATACATATAGTGACAATTCTAAGGATAGCAGATAAATGATGGCCAGAACATGGCAGCTGAAAGCAATAAATGCAGAATCAGGAAATGACAGAATATAAAGAGGTGAAATACTAGAAATAGAAGAAAGAGCGTCCAGTCCCTCGCAAGACGAACAGTCTCGTCGAACACCTGCACATTAGAAACAATCGTCCAATAGCTGGACGTGCAAATCCAGGGTCGTCAGAACGCGACCATAATGAGTGTGTGTGTAAAGGGGAAACAGCTCGTGCAGAAGAAACCATGTGCATATATAATAGTAAGAAATAACTGCAGGTAGAAAGACTAAATAACACAATAAATAACTGAACAGTAACACATATGATAAAAACATGAATACAGGTAGTAGACAAATGGCACAACTGTAAATATGCAATCAATGTCAAGGCGTGTAATCTATCACATGTCACTAGGTTGGCATCCAAGTCTGGTCATAAGTCTGGTCCTGGTTACAATCATGTATACAGTCATATATCATAAGGCAGGGTAACAATTCAGGGCATGACACAATGTGTTCATTCAAATCATTCAATAACAATCAGTAATGTTCTACGTTATCTTTATCACTTTCCCACCGACGTCCCACAACATCCGACAGTTCACCCTGGAGCCCGCACATCCAGTAGAACTCATCCGAACTCCGATATGCGGGTATCATTGTTCGAATAGGGAAAGAGAACCAAATAACATGCATCCTAGGGGTTATCATCATACAAGTGCGTGTGGATGCTAATAGGCACTGAGAATGAAATATCACGCTAACACCAGGCGTCACGTACAATAGATAGCCCTACAGATTCAAGAGGTGGCCCCCACAGATTCAAGAGGTGGCCCCCACCATGTGTATGGTGTGGCACTTTGCTCCGTGTGACACTTTTCTCTGAGGGAAACAGGATTCTAGAGGTGGCCCCCGTGGATTCAAGAGGTGGCCCCCACCATGTGTATGGTGTGGCACTTTGCTCCACGTGGCACTTAGTTCCTTTCAAGATCCGCCGGACGCTAGTACGATTGTGGGATACATCCTCATAATCCCGACACCAGGCGGCAAACCGCCGGACTCCGGTTTGACTGTGATATTAACAGGTCAACAGTGCATAGGACATGGATACAGAGGGGTACAGGAGTATTAGATGTCAAGTAACAGTGATACAGTCATATGTCAAGGTCCAGTGAAAGGTGTCTAGTGTACAGTCAGTGAGGTAATGCCATCAATAACAATCAATACCTTATGCCATTTCAATTACTGGGATGCTACAGGACGGTAACAATATCAGTACAGTAATAATCAAGTCTGTAATCATATACACGGTGGACAATATCAGTAACAGTAACAGTAACCGTGTATACGATGAACAATAGAACTGTACCGTGGTTACGGTCAAAGAATCATTTCCCAGTAACTTTAATAACATGGATAAAATAACAGTAACAGTCTAGCTACTGCTTAATAAACAGTCTCAACTAAAGCTGATCATAATCTCATCCATCCATACTAAAGAGATATTATAAACTATTCCATCAACTTATATTCCCAATACAATTCTCATGAATCACTAAGTATCAGTCCGTATCAGTGCAATCCAAAACGGTGACTATCATATCAATGAATCTGTAATTTGTCCTCTCCTCAACACCAATATGTTCTAATCCTATACCCTCAACAACTGAGATCAAATAATAACTATTATCAAACTCCAAAATGTAGATCACTATCATAATAAGTCATCTCTGATAACTGAAATAGTCAATAACTAATCATGAAGTATATAGTATGTCCTCAAGATCATCAAGTCAACATATACTGAATCATATCGAAATAAGGGAATCATCCTCAAATAACTTATGGTCTAGAATATCTACTCTTGATACTCAACATCAACAACATATCATCTATCAGACCCCAAATGTCAACAATGTCCATCTCATCTCAATATCAGTCAGGCTCCAATGAAAGGAATATAGATTCTGGGTAACCTCTAACTCAAGATCAATTTAAGTCACAACTCAACTAATCCAGTCATATCTGATATGTCCTCAATACTCAACTAATAAGGTCAGGTCTAATTACTGATCATCATACAATGTAAATAGCACAAGTCCCAGGTCAATCCAAAGTCAATATAATCAAGAAATGATTTTAATAGTTCCATAATCATCTAGTGTCAATACACAACAAGAAATCTGATAGAATAATTGGTGTACCAACATATAACATTATCCAATACTAGTCCTCTCACTCTAACAAACAACTCTGACTCCCAAGTCTTCACAATCCACTTCTTTTAAGATTAATCATAGTATCCCAACACTCCGCAATATAGCATGTACATGTATCTAAATTATACTAGATTAAGTCATTACCACCAATATCTATCTCAATTACTCTCATGCTACATCCTGATATGTCTACAACATTACTCTAGATATACATAGGACAAACATGGGAGTTCTAACATGTATCAAGAATCATGCATATCATATTCCTATACATCCAACATGTAAAATAAACGGGAGATGACCGTCCACCTTCATGCTCGGCGATCTCCACACATAAACTTGTAATCTAAGTATTCTACTCAACAATTACATCACATATAAAATAATAGCTGTGATCACTTAATAAAAGAGAGAAGGAGGAAGAGACACTCACATTGGGAATCTGGTCGTTACCGGGCGAGTCGCCGTTACGGTCGCTGAGGTGTCGTTCCTCGCCATCGGACTGCACGGGAGGGTGGCCAAGGCACTGGAGAAGGTCACCGTGCTGGTCTCCAATGACGGGTAGGCGTGGATCAGGAGAACGGCCTGCTCGCTCGCCGACGGCATTCAACGGCATCCCGCAGAGAGCCCGAAAATGGTTCGGAGCAAGATTTTGCCGCACACAACCAAACAAATATGAATTAGTACACTTACATAATTAATTAATAACACTCATGATATAAACACTATACATGAAAATAACAGGGAAGGGAGAGAGCTCACGCACCCAAAAATGTTGAGTAACTGATAGTAAGCCATTGTTCATTGCTGGAAATGGCTTTCATAACCAGTAAATTTGATATATATATATATATATATATATATATATATATATATATATATATATATATATATATATATATATATATTCCTTAAAAGTATAAGTTATGATGCCTTATTCCTCAAAGACCATCATATTGATCTGTTCGTTCTTATGTTCGTCAGTGAACTCTAAATTGATCATTCCCTTCCACTTCATTTGACTGCTACAAATACAATTCCCATTAAAAACCTTTAATAAATCAAAGGTAGCAATTCAAGAATTTAATTTAAAGTACCAAGAATCAACACTTCAAACGAGAAAACAAAGAACTTCCAATTAAAAGATTGAAGCCCAAATCAGATCACCTGAGAGAGAGAGAAGAAGGGTTCCACGCAATGGGGGAGCTCGGCCAAGTGCTGGATCTCGAAGGTTGGGCTGGTTCTGCGGAGGTTGCACAGCAAAGGAAGGAGGCAGGTGAGGTGATCTATAGAAGTCGAGTCCTGGGTTTGAGAGGATGGAGGAGAAGGCCTCGGTTGTTGGATGTTGCTGTGGATCTGCAGTGGGCTGATTTTCGACTGGTGTTGATTGGGAGGGAAGGAGTAGACATGGCCCGCATCCTTGGGTGCGGCATGTCCGAAGTTTCGCTCGCCGACGGTGAGGATGGGGTCACGGTGGAGCAGAGGTGGCGCACGGCCGGATCGGGTGCTCTGATGGGGGCAGCCGGGGAGGTTGGTGTTCGGCGGGTGGCGGAGATCGAAGAGGAGGCGGCGCTGGCCTGTGGCTGCTGCCGCGTGGACTGCGGCCAGGGGTGGTTGGGCGCGCCAAGGAGGGGAGATGGGGCTGCTCGCTGGATCTGGAGAGAGGGGAGGCGGCTGTGTAAATAAGGAGGAGAAGAGAGAGATTTGGTTTAGGATTAGAGATTATATAGGGATTAAATTGGGTTAGTGGGTATCGGGTGTCAGGCTGGAAAAATTTAGATGGGTTAAAAGAGTAATAAAGCTTAAATAAAATGGTGGGTGCCCTTTTGCAACAAAAGCTAAAGTAGCCAAGATGGTTAAAGCATTAATGTTATATGGCATTGGCCTAGGTTCGAAACCTGTTGCTCCTGTGGGGGTTTCTAATTTCTTTTTATTTTATTTTATTTTATTATTTTTTTTTGCATGAATTCGATTTGGGCTAAAAACAAAAGAAAATAAGAATGAGGTAAAAAGAGATAATAAAAATCATAATCATGATGTTAACGATGATCAGAAAATAATTAGAAATAATGGAAATAATATCTCAACTTTAAAAATGACAATTTTTCTTAAAACAAAATACACATACACTTAATAAGTATTATTTTTCACAATTAATTCATGTATTGCAAGATATGGGTATTACATTCTACCCACCTTATAAAAATTTCGTCCTCGAAATTTCAATAAAGCGGGGAATGGTGAAAGAATCAAGGTCAAGAGGAAACAAACAAGCTTCAAACAGGGAATGCTAAAAGAATTAACAATCAAGAGGAAATACAAACAAGCTTCCACGTCGTCTCGTTGGGACCCCACGATTCCGTTGCGTGCTCTGATCTCTGCTACCAGCTTCAACATGGAGTAACCGATCTCAAGAGATAGAATCAGGAGGAATGAATAGGAAAGAAAGATGAAATCAAGATGGACATCCAAATCACTCTAATTGAAGTGTTGGAATCATGAATATCAACAGATCAAGAATGGAATTCCAAAAGGAGGACGATCAATTTCCAAATGGAGTCAATATTATCACGTGAATAGTATATGTATATTGCAGTGTCAACATAACTGTCTCAGGTTACAGGTAGAAACTAGGTTCTCCTTTTTATGTCGAACCTAGGCTCTGATACCACTCTGTAACGCCCCGATCCTAAAGATACGGAGACGTTATGGCGACGCATATACGCGAGGTAAAATACCCCTCGTATACACGCTAAGCCTAAATTATAACCTGAACAAGCTATAAATCGGAAGCATAATAATCAATGAACACTGCAATAATACATATAGTGACAATTCTAAGGATAGCAGATAAATGATGGCCAGAACATGGCAGCTGAAAGCAATAAATGCAGAATCAGGAAATGACAGAATATAAAGAGGTGAAATACCAGAAATAGAAGAAAGAGCGTCCAGTCCCTCGCAAGACGAACAGTCTCGTCGAACACCTGCACATTAGAAACAATCGTCCAATAGCTGGACGTGCAAATCCAGGGTCGTCAGAACGCGACCATAATGAGTGTGTGTGTAAAGGGGAAACAGCTCGTGCAGAAGAAACCATGTGCATATATAATAGTAAGAAATAACTGCAGGTACAAAGACTAAATAACACAATAAATAACTGAACAGTAACACATATGATAAAAACATGAATACAGGTAGTAGACAAATGGCACAACTGTAAATATGCAATCAATGTCAAGGCGTGTAATCTATCACATGTCACTAGGTTGGCATCCAAGTCTGGTCATAAGTCTGGTCCTGGTTACAATCATGTATACAGTCATATGTCATAAGGCAGGGTAACAATTCAGGGCATGACACAATGTGTTCATTCAAATCATTCAATAACAATCAGTAATGTTCTACGTTATCTTTATCACTTTCCCACCGGCGTCCCACAACATCCGACAGTTCACCCTGGAGCCCGCACATCCAGTAGAACTCATCCGAACTCCGATATGCGGGTATCATTGTTCGAATAGGGAAAGAGAACCAAATAACATGCATCCTAGGGGTTATCATCATACAAGTGCGTGTGGATGCTAATAGGCACTGAGAATGAAATATCACGCTAACACCAGGCGTCACGTACAATAGATAGCCCTACAGATTCAAGAGGTGGCCCCCACAGATTCAAGAGGTGGCCCCCACCATGTGTATGGTGTGGCACTTTGCTCCGTGTGGCACTTTGCTCTGAGGGAAACAGGATTCTAGAGGTGGCCACCGTGGATTCAAGAGGTGGCCCCCACCATGTGTATGGTGTGGCACTTTGCTCCACGTGGCACTTAGTTCCTTTCAAGATCCGCCGGACGCTAGCACGATTGTGGGATACATCCTCGTCAATCCCGACACCAGGCGGCAAACCGCCGGACGCCGGTTTGACTGTGCTATTAACAGGTCAACAGTGCATGGGACATGGATACAGAGGGGTACAGGAGTATTAGATGTCAAGTAACAGTGATACAGTCATATGTCAAGGTCCAGTGAAAGGTGTCTATTGTACAGTCAGTGAGGTAATGCCATCAATAACAATCAATACCTTATGCCATTTCAATTACTGGGATGCTACAGGACGGTAACAATATCAGTACAGTAATAATCAAGTCTGTAATCATATACACGGTGGACAATATCAGTAACAGTAACAGTAACCGTGTATACGATGAACAATAGAACTGTACCGTGGTTACGGTCAAACAATCATTTCCCAGTAACTTTAATAACATGGATAAAATAACAGTAACAGTCTAGCTACTGCTCAATAAACAGTCTCAACTAAAGCTGATCATAATCTCATCCATCCATACTAAAGAGATATCATAAACTATTCCATCAACTTATATTCCCAATACAATTCTCATGAATCACTAAGTATCAGTCCGTATCAGTGCAATCCAAAACGGTGACTATCATATCAATGAATCTGTAATTAGTCCTCTCCTCAACACCAATATGTTCTAATCCTATATCCTCAACAACTGAGATCAAATAATAACTATTATCAAACTCCAAAAATGTAGATCACTATCATAATAAGTCATCTCTGATAACTGAAATAGTCAATAACTAATCATGAAGTATATAGTATGTCCTCAAGATCATCAAGTCAACATATACTGAATCATATCGAAATAAGGGAATCATCCTCAAATAACTTATGGTCTAGAATATCTACTCTTGATACTCAACATCAACAACATATCATCTATCAGACCCCAAATGTCAACAATGTCCATCTCATCTCAATATCAGTCAGGCTCCAATGAAAGGAATATAGATTCTGGGTAACCTCTAACTCAAGATCAATTTAAGTCACAACTCAACTAATCCAGTCATATCTGATATGTCCTCAATACTCAACTAATAAGGTCAGGTCTAATTACTGATCATCATACAATGTAAATAGCACAAGTCCCAGGTCAATCCAAAGTCAATATAATCAAGAAATGATTTCAATAGTTCCATAATCATCTAGTGTCAATACACAACAAGAAATCTGATAGAATAATTGGTGTACCAACATATAACATTATCCAATACTAGTCCTCTCACTCTAACAAACAACTCTGACTCCCAAGTCTTCACAATCCACTTCTTTAAGATTAATCATAGTATCCCAACACTCCGCAATATAGCATGTACATGTATCTAAATTATACTAGATTAAGTCATTACCACCAATATCTATCTCAATTACTCTCATTCTACATCCTGATATGTCTACAATATTACTCTAGATATACATAGGACAAACATGGGAGTTCTAACATGTATCAAGAATCATGCATATCATATTCCTATACATCCAACATGTAAAATAAATGGGAGATGACCGTCCACCTTCATGCTCGGCGATCTCCACACATAAACTTGTAATCTAAGTATTCTACTCAACAATTACATCACATATAAAATAATAGCTGTGATCACTTAATAAAAGAGAGAAGGAGGAAGAGACACTCACATTGGGAATCTGGTCGTTACCGGGCGAGTCGCCGTTACGGTCACTGAGGTGTCGTTCCTCGCCATCGGACTGCACGGGAGGGTGGCCAAGGCACTGGAGAAGGTCACCGTGCTGGTCTCCGATGACGGGTAGGCGTGGATCAGGAGAATGGCCTGCTCGCTCGCCGACGGCGTTCAACGGCATCCCGCAGAGAGCCCGAAAATGGTTCGGAGCAAGATTTTGCCGCACACAACCAAACAAATATGAATTAGTACACTTACATAATTAATTAATAACACTCATGATATAAACACTATACATGAAAATAACAGGGAAGGGAGAGAGCTCACGCACCCAAAAATGTTGAGTAACTGATAGTAAGCCATTGTTCATTGCTGGAAATGGCTTTCATAACCAGTAAATTTGATATATATATATATATATATATATATATATATATATATATATATATATATATATATATATATATATATATATATATATATATTCCTTAAAAGTATAAGTTATGATGCCTTATTCCTCAAAGACCATCATATTGATCTGTTCGTTCTTATGTTCGTTAGTGAACTCTAAATTGATCATTCCCTTCCACTTCATTTGACTGCTACAAATACAATTCCCATTAAAAACCTTTAATAAATCAAAGGTAGCAATTCAAGAATTTAATTTAAAGTACCAAGAATCAACACTTCAAACGAGAAAACAAAGAACTTCCAATTAAAAGATTGAAGCCCAAATCAGATCACCTGAGAGAGAGAGAGAAGAAGGGTTCCACGCAATGGGGGAGCTCGGCCAAGTGCTGGATCTCGAAGGTTGGGCTGGTTCTGCGGAGGTTGCACAGCAAAGGAAGGAGGCAGGTGAGGTGATCTATAGAAGTCGAGTCCTGGGTTTGAGAGGATGGAGGAGAAGGCCTCGGTTGTTGGATGTTGCTGTGGGTCTGCAGTGGGCTGATTTTCGACTGGTGGTTGATTGGGAGGGAAGGAGTAGACATGGCCCGCATCCTTGGGTGCGGCATGTCCGAAGTTCCGCTCGCCGACGGTGAGGATGGGGTCACGGTGGAGCAGAGGTGGCGCACGGCCGGATCGAGTGCTCTGATGGGGGCAGCCGGGGAGGTTGGTGTTCGGCGGGTGGTGGAGATCGAAGAGGAGGCGGCGCTGGCCTGTGGCTGCTGCCGCGTGGACTGCGGCCAGGGGTGGTTGGGCGCGCCAAGGAGGGGAGATGGGGCTGCTCGCTGGATCTGGAGAGAGGGGAGGCGGCTGTGTAAATAAGGAGGAGAAGAGAGAGATTAGGTTTAGGATTAGAGATTATATAGGGATTAAATTGGGTTAGTGGGTATCGGGTGTCAGGCTGGAAAAATTTAGATGGGTTAAAAGAGTAATAAAGCTTAAATAAAATGGTGGGTGCCCTTTTGCAACAAAAGCTAAAGTAGCCAAGATGGTTAAAGCATTAATGTTATATGGCATTGGCCTAGGTTCGAAACCTGTTGCTCCTGTGGGGGTTTCTAATTTCTTTTTATTTTATTTTTTTTATTTTATTATTTTTTTTGCATGAATTGGATTTGGGCTAAAAACAAAAGAAAATAAGAATGAGGTAAAAAGAGATAATAAAAATCATAATCATGATGTTAACGATGATCAGAAAATAATTAGAAATAATGGAAATAATATCTCAACTTTAAAAATGACAATTTTTCTTAAAACAAAATACACATACACTTAATAAGTATTATTTTTCACAATTAATTCATGTATTGCAAGATATGGGTATTACAAGTACAATCAAATTCAGATTCAACCTTATCTGTATCTGAATTTGGGATTCCAGCGACAAGTACAAGAATACCATGTTATTGACACTTTATTTCTTGACTCTTTTGTATTCCTTACTTACAGTTGTCAACCAGAATATCTGATTCTCTCCTCGTTTTCTTTGCATCTTATTGCTTCCTATCTGTTAGGATTAGTTCACTACCATACTTCTCCATCCCGAGTTCCTTATAGATAGCAGAGTGCGCAGCGGAAGTGTCGTGAACCCGTAACCTTTAGGCTTTAGGGTTAGAAATATTGATTTCTCTCCTGATTTTGAAATTTCGAGGACGAAATTTTCTGTAAGGTGGGGAGAAATGTAACCCCCTGCTCCCTGATGTACGTATCACAGTATCCGTATGCGATTCGACGTACAAAATTAATTTGACCTCTATGGTAGTCCGAATAAATCGCTTTCAGTTTTAAAATTCATTTTCTAATATTTTAGATTTTTCAGGATTTTCTGAAATTTTTCTGAATTATTTTGGAAAATCTCCGTAGTCGGTGTCGACCGATACCGATAATCGGCTTTCCGATTTTCTTTCCCAAACAGAGTTGTATTTTGTGAATCTGCTTTCACCATATATCTTAGAATCGTGTTATCTACGTTAGAGTATTTTTGGAGATTTTTCTGAATTTATCGAAAATCCGGCCAAACCGGTGTCGCCCAGTATCGGCGAGACACTCCGGGATTTTTAATTTGTAAATTGGATAGAATTTCTATAAACCGTTTTCATATTACGTCTCAGGCTAATATTCTCTATTTTCTATAATTTTTGGGCACCGTTCGGAGCTGGTCAAATTTTGGGCCAATATAATATTAATGAAATATTATGTTTTTTTCTCTCTTTCTTTTCTTTTCTTTTCTTTTCTTCTTCCCGAAGCCTCTCCACTGCCATTACCACCGCCTTCTCTCTCTCTTCTTAATTAAAACTCCCTTCACATCTCTCTCTCTCCCGTTGGTTGACCGGCCGGACCGGCGCCGGAGCATCGCCGGCGCAGGGGAGGCAGCCGCGCCACCGCGTGGCTGGGTGGCAGTGGCCGCGCCATGCGCCGCAGCCGCGTGCAGCAGCAGCAGCAGCTGCTGCTGCCGCCGCAGGCAAAGGGAAAGGAAACCCAGCAGGTTCGGGTTTTGGGTGTAACCCAAACCCGACCCGTTTACACCGAAACCCGACCCGTTAAAGGTAAAATTCCATTTTAGCCCCTATGAATTTTAAATTACTGTGGGGCCCTTGAAAAATTACAAATAGCCCCCTGAATATTTGCAGTTATTACATATCTAACCTTTTATATCGGTTTTGGTTTTCGAGCGATATCAGGAGCATCCGGACTCCGATTTGGACGATTCTGGATCCGTTGTGATCATGGGAAAGAGAGCTACCTTCCCATAGCTAGTTTGTGAGTGTTTTTCTTTTATAAATTATCTTTTCCCGTGTTTAGTGACATTGATTGATAGATTTTGATTACGGATAAAAGACGGTACTATTAATTATTAACTTGTAAGTATTGGAAACTCATTGTAATAGGAATAACCAATAATATTATAAGGTATTTCCTGATTTACTATAAATCTAGGTGATGTAAGAATATGACATAGACAACTCGGACACAGTCATCATACCTGCACAGCCACTGACACTCGGACCACTACTTCACCATCTTCGTGGACACTATGATTTCATGTATTGTATCACAGTTAGATAACTATCGTTACATGTAGACTGATCCACAGATACTCTATTACACTACACTGTCACTAGACATGCATACTAGACACCGTTATTTCATGCACTGGAATCATCATTACACGGATACAGTAGTTCAAGGGACATGCTATTATATTATACACTGACCACTGTTATTACATGTACTAGTGATACACAGATATGTTATACGGATTATTGCTACACATATAGGTTCCACTGGTACACGGATATACCAATTCATGGAGTACCGCATATTATATTATTGTTATCATCGTTACATGGATGTTCGATACACAGTTATCTTATGCTCACACATCACTATTACATATGCTCACCGCACGAGTGGACATGCATATATTGTTTCTATCTTCTTGTCATATGGATCCCCGTGCATATTACATGTATTATTGTTTCATGTTATCCCCGTATTCCTGTTATATGCTTGTTTCCCGTTACTGATACTGTTATTCCCGTTACTGGATACATGAGCTGTTGATATGCGATATGTGACATCCCACATCTATTGTTCCCGTTTCCCGTTATCTTGTTTTGTGCTATCAACAGAACTCATGTTATGTTATCGTGTTACATGTACCATATCCTGTACTTGTTTCTGATATACTGTATAGTGAAAGATAATAAAGAGAACTTGGGTATGGGGGAGACTTAACAGTTGACTAGATCTTGTCGGGTGGATGTCTGGATCCATTGTTTGTCCCACTGTAGGGGACGGGGTAGTGCTGGCTGCCATCTGTTACTCATGAGCTTCCGTTTCCCGTTATTGATTTAGCTCATTGAGATCCCGTTACATGTTACAGCCTTAGCGGGCTGGCCCTGGTCTCAGCAGCCAGGGATCTGTTTAAGGCCGTTGTCCTGGGTATGCACGGGATACACCCCCTGACTAGAGCTCCTCGACCAGTTGGTTTCCAATGAACATAATAAAATGATATGAACAATAGTAACGTCGAGAACACTTGTTATTTGGTCACTCTCTCGTTTAGATAATGGTACCCGTAGGCCATGTCCGAATGGGTTCGACTGGAGTGCGGGCTCCAGTATGAACTGCCAGTGGTATGGGATACTGGAAGAGATTGATTAAATACCAGATGGTACTGATTGCTTATTGTATAAATATCATGACGTGCCTGATACATGTATACTATTGTTTAGTTGTACTTGTTACTGTTCCTGATCATTTATCCGCTATCATGTTACATGTGTACTGTGTATACACTGCATTGCATATCTTCTGTTTTCTGTGTTTGCATATACTACTCATGTACAAGTATACACTGTATTACATATATTCTGTTTTCTGTATACCTTGCAGACATCATTATTGTCTATGCACAACACCGCATTATGGTTATCTTGCATATGCCCATCTGCATGTTCACTTCTATCACGTCACCACTAGCATGTTCCTTTCTATCACGTCACCACTAGGCAACAGTACTGATTATATAAACTGAATACGACTATAGACATGACCCGATGATAACCGGCTAGGTAGTGATGGTATTAAAAGATAACACGTCTATATATTTCTACTGCTACTTATATACTTATTATATAGTATCACTATTACAACATCATGCATTATATATTAGTATCGTGTTTGTATTACTATAATATATATTACTACCTCCTCCTTCATTTTACCACTCACTAGGTCGTTTTCTGACGACCCTGGGTTTGCGTGCCCAGGTTGGAGATCCGAGTCACCGTATTCTCAGATAGGGCCTTGGAGTCACATAGAAGATTCCTCATCGAGACGATTTATAGGTATCTTAGTGATTTATTTCTGTTATCTTATTTGTCCCAGTTTTTCCTCTCTGTTATGATCACTCACCTTTTTCTGCAGGTATTCTTGTACTTATTTCCGGCTGAAACCCTTATAACGATGGAGGTGATTCCCTGTACTGAGGCTTAACGTACGCGTGAGGTTGTTTCCACCTCGCGTTTGTACGTCATCATAACGTCCCCGTACCTGCGGGATCGGGGCGTTACAGTACTTCTTCTTAACCTAAGTGCTTGTTACCAAAAAAAAAAAGCAAAAGAACCCAAAAAAAAAAAACAGTGCTTATGAGCTAGATTCAAGTAACAATCTTAACAATGAGAACTTAAGGGCCATAAAGCGACTTTCGGCTATCTTAATCCTCTTTTTGGCATACATGGTTATGTGGTAGACCTAAGAGACCGTGTTGAAAAAAGAGACACTCGATTGTTCTATTCATCACCATAGGACCTGCGACCTCCTGGGTGGGACAAGGAAATGTGACTTACGAGTGACATCTCCCCTTGCGTTTGTCGAGCTCACCCAGGAGGTCGCAGGTCCTATTAGATAAGATTTGTTGAAGGGAATTGAATGTGAATGATTGGCTTCAACAACTCTTTCTTGAAAAATAAAAGATCTAAAAGTTTAAAATTTTGAGAACTTGGATTTTCTTTGGATGCTCACTGTTTTTCTCTCTCTGCATTAGATTTTTTGCAATGAGTGGGCAAGCTCATATTTAAGGAGCAAGGCAACATGAGAGATCAAATCTAGCCGTTAGAGAGAGATGACCAACATCATCAATCCATAGGAGAATTTAATTCAGCCAATGAGGGGGAGAGAGAGCTAGCCAAGGATGCACATTAAATGCTGCTGCAAAGGTATTTCATGAAACAAGAACGAGTAGATATTGAGTGTGGATGAGAAGAGTTATTTCTCCTATATATAAATACCCAATGATTACTGTTCCAAGAGTAAGAGAGTGACAGAAAAAGGTACTAAAAAGTGGCCGAAGACAGCTGTAGACATGGGGTCAAAAAATCAGAGGTTATCTATGCTGCAAGTTGCATAAGGTACAACCCACTTGAGTACAAGAGATCGTCTCAAGGTATGGGGAACAAAAAGGTGAGTAGATACGCTAACAAAGTACATCTCATGTGGTATGACCATAATCTGCTGACACCGAACTCAGAACACAACCATGCCAAGATAGAGATGAGGTAGACAGTTCTAAGATAGTCTATTCTAAGCAGAATGGTAGGATGAGGTAGTAGAATGAAATTTCTACTCAGAAGTTGAAATGTAACATCCTACTAATGCCAAATATTTGTTGATAATAAAATTACAATTTGATTACTTACATTGTATCCATCTTGAGAGAAATTGTATCACAAAAGTCTTTTGGCTCCTCCTAGCTCTTCAAAGCTTAATATGTCTTGTAAATATTTGGTCTTGTGGAGCTTGATGCAGTTTACTCCATTATCACTTGAAAGCTTGAATAAGAAATTTGTGAAGCTTCAAATGTTCCTTCTATCCTCCCTATATGTTTAGCCTTACTTGATCAATTCCATCCAACTTTTAATGGTAGTCTTATCCTAAAATAAGACAACACTGCTAATTCAACTTATTAGTAGCTAAATTTATAGGTTAATTCGAGTTACAATCTCCCCCTATTTGATGATAACAACCTATAAATGTGATTGGAAAGATAATAACATTGTAAATAAATAAAATTTATTATTATCTTTGAAGATCCCCCTATTTACATGCCAATATGCTAAGAGGCGTTAGAGAGCAAAGCTTTCCCTGGTAAATTCAATTTATGGCAACATATAGTTCACAATTTTGTGAATATGGTCAATCCCTCAAATATGACATGCACTTTTGTAGATGGGTAATACTTCATGATTCCTACACAGTATCTGAACTTATCAGTATGAGATAACATCTGTAAATATCAGTTTTTCTAACATGTGCATCTAAACATATATGTGTATATGTTTGTGATTAAAATATAATTGATTTAACTCCTAGAACATGCACACATACAAACAAGGCGGATATGATATTGTGCAACATGTAATATCAATGTGCATGCATAACATATGTCCAATAAAAATAGTCATGTATGTGTTAGTATTTGGAGTGCCACATATTTATTGGAGAAGAATTTAGGTTCTGCCAGTTTTCTAATGCGGGTGTTTCCTATTTTGGTTTGGATATAGGTTTTCTATTTCTCTGAGGCAGTGTTGATTTGGTTATTAGAATTATGTTGGAAGAATCATTCTAGGTTCCTATATGTTCCTCTTGGAGGTGGCCTTTTGAAGATGTGTCAAAAATTCAACAGAAATCAGATTCCACCAGTGAGAGTTGTAAGAGAGTGATCTTCTTATAACTCTTATATTTTCTTCTCTGTTTTCAATAAAGATTTCTCTAACGCCTTCCCGTGGACGTAGGCACATTGCCGAACAATGTTAAATCTGGTGTTCTTTAGTTGTGTGGTGATTAAACTTTTAATTATTTGCTGGTGGTAGATCTTTTATGCCTTCGCTTTCACTGCCAAGTTTTCAACTTGGTATATCTCTATTGTTTGATTGGTGATAGATCATCAACAATTAGTATTAGAGCGATGATTAGCAAGATAACCACGACGACTAAGTTTGAGGTGGAGAAATTTGATGGGAAGTCCAACTTTCTGCTATGGAAAATTGATTGGTCGCTAATGTTGCATGTTTAATATCATATGTCCATACGTATTATAGAATAAAAGCCTGCATTGTCCTAATTAATTGTTTGATTTATTTGCAGGCCCAATCTTTAAGGAGTTAAAGAGAAATGAGCCCAAAACCCACCAAAATTCTAAATTAAATCAGAATTAATTCGCACTCAATAAATCAGGGCAAAATCAAGAGGTTGAAAACCGGTTGAGAAGAATCCTCTCAGAATCGATCGGTTAAAGCCAAGAATCAAAGGCCATTTCGTCAGAATTCTGGACTCAAACTGAAAAATCAACTCCAGATAAAGTCAGAAGGTCAAACCAGCGCGACCCACCAACAGGGTGTGGCCACCTGACCACACAAGCCGCGTTTCCGCGGCTTTGTTGGGGAGTTAGGGGGAGCGTTTGCTCCCCCGACCTCCCCGGGATCCTATAGATTGGGTTTTTTGCCTATAAAAGGCCTGTACTTGCGCTGAAAATGGACGACAATGCAGAGATAGGTTTAGACTAGTTTTCCATTTTGTAGTTTAGGTTTTTCTTTTTATGTAACTTGTATGTAGCTTAGGTTAGATGATGATTCATGTAAGTAAGAGAGAGGCATATGTTGAGAGTGACACCGATGTACCCTCCTCCTTTCTTCCATAGTTTCAAGCAATAAAGGTAACAATTGTTTATGTTCTTCTTTACTTTCATTTTCTTTTGTTTTCGTTTTCTTCTTCTACTTTACCTCGTTTGTTTTTGTTGAGTTTACAATTGAATTCCAAAGCACAAGTACACCAATGTTATGAGAGTGCCAACGATATTTCATGAAGACGTTCTCCTCCTCAAAACGTATCACTTCATACTTGTGCTAGACTTGATGATATAATGCGAACAGCGACTGAGCTCGAGCTTATGATCTATGCGTTGAATGCCTCCAAAGTAAAGGTAGAACAAGCAAAGGTTTCCAAATAAGTCATAAATCAATCTAGGTAAGTATTCTTCACTCTGCTTTCTTTCTTTTCTTTTATTTCTTAGTTTAGATCACCAACCACCTCTTCCAAATCATTCTCTTTCGATTCACTTGTACATAATCGCTTTCTTTCGCCGTTTTCTGATTTTTTCTACCTTCTTCATCTCTCACTTTCTTCTTAACTTTAACTATTACTTCTTTTTCTTTTGTTAACTTAAAAACAGAGAAGAACTATCGTTTTGTTTTCTTAACAATTTCAATACAAGAACGTAAACGCTTCTATCGCAAAATCCTCCTTGTGGATCACGACCCGCATAGCCACTTGCTATAGCGGTAAGAATTGAGCACTTGCACATAGGGGTGAGCAGAGTTCGGTTATAACCGAAATAACCGACCAAAAACCGAAACCGAACCCGAACCGAACTGAACCGCTCTAATTCGGTCGGGTTTCGGTTTTGTGTTCCAAAACCCGAATAGACCGAACCGAACCGAATTTCTCACTCTATATATTAACCTACTCAAATTCAATTTAGTGAATCATATAGTTCATAATAAAAACTGGTGGAAGTTTATCTCATTAGTTTTAGTAATACCATCTTTTTTATGTTGAATATGTGAAAGCAATATTAAGTACACCATCACAATTGAGAATAATATTTATATTAATATAGTTCTTTTTTTCATTCTTATCATTAAAAGTTAGTAATAATTATATGAGTTTTGATATAAGAGCTCAAATACGGTGTAAAAGTTTTAGAATATGAAATTTTCAATTCACATTAAGCTTAGAATCTTTTTCTTATTTCTAATTTGGGTAATGGATATTTGAGATCATAATATTAAAGGATGATAATATAATGGTGATTAAAAAATGTAAGAAATGATGGCAATATATTGACCTAACCGAAAAAACCGAAAAACCGAACCGAACTGAGTTGATTCGGTTCGGTTCGGTTACTAAGTCTAATCGGTTCGATTCGGTTTTGTAAAAATTAGCAAAAACCGAACCGAACCGACCGATGCTCACCCCTACTTGCACATTCTAATCTTAAGTTCTGAAATTTCATATTTTGTGTGCAGGTTTAGCATCAATCAAATTTTGGCACCGTTGCCGGGGAGGGTAACGTCATTTCTATTGAAATCTGAATTTTTATTGAAAATTTTTTTAGAACTAAAACGAATTTTCTTCTCTGTTGCAGGCTATAGGGCAAGCAAAGCAGGAAATTAAAGCTGCAGTAACATATAAGTGGCCTTGGGCCTCTGCTCTAGAGAGCAGAGACCAAGTGCTTTGCTGAGGATCCGCGGCCAAAGCCACGAAAACGCGGCAAAAAGTAGTGGACTACTAACGTTCTTTTTGCAGGGCTGCTTGCTTTGCAAATTCTAATTTTTTGCAACTTTATTTTTTCTTATTTGCCATCACATAAGCCTGCTAATAATCAACAGTAAAACGTTTGTTGAAAAGCTAAAAAATTGATTAGACGTTTGCATTTTTAGGCATGTGTCTTTTCAATTCATTTATTTTTACTGTTGAAGAGTGCTGGAGCAAGGTACGTTCACATTGCATATACAATAGGACTCATCTCTTGGTTGATTTTCATTGCTTTGAGTGAATCTTATTTACATATCTTGTACACTTACACAAACTGATCTTAAGGGCACCAACCCATTAACAAGATAAGGTGGGGATTTAATCACTCTTCCTTAGCCCAAAATCAGATTCCAAGCACTCACTAACCCAAGCCTAACTAAAAATGAGTAGACGTTGGCCCTAGGGACATCTCAGACTCAATTAGGAGATTATCCTAAGAGAAAAAGGTGTTAGAATTTGACTCTTGCCAAATCAGTGTTTAGGAAAGGGATTAAGGGCCGAAAGCCCGAAGGTTGGTGGTTATTTAATTAAGGAACGCCTTTGACGGAAAACCTCTCACCAACCTTACCCTGACCTGGCTGATTAGCTTATGGTCAAAGTCTGCATTAGACCTCCCGTGGACAGTCTAATCAGTTAGGAGTCGTCTAGGTCATAAGTCTACCCTAACTTAGTTAGAATTTTTTCCTTCTATTTGTTTGCTAATTTGTTTGTTTTTCTTTGTTTGTCTTCTATTGTGTGATATGGCTTATAATAATAATTTTTTCAACTTTAATAATAATCCATATTATACATCGAATTCTTTTTCGGATATTACCAACCCGGCATATCATAACTTTAACCAACCTAGTGTGCCGGATTGGTTTTATCCGAATGAATATAACCCATGTTCCCCATCGTATGACTATAATTTCCATAACGATTTCAACTCTTCACAGAATCAATGGGGATTCACCTACGCCGAGCATAATTATAAACCAACTTGTCCTCCTTCTCCACCTAGTCCACAATATTTTCAAGATTCATACTCAGTTCCACCCGTCCAAAATAGGAAACCATCAATTTTGGAAATGAGTATGCGTGAGTCCAAATACAAATCCTAAAATCTGATGGACTCACAATTTCACTACCACTTCCAAAACAATTCTTCATCTTTTCATCAAAACAATGAACCTATCAGCTATGAAAAGATGCTTGAAGCCATGACTCAGGCTCAAAACACTCGTAATCGTGACATAGATATGATGGTCGAATCTCTACATTCTCACCGTTGGACCAGTTCTGATGTCACTAACCATTCTGTTAGAGCCGAAGAGTCCTGTAGTTTTAGAAATCAAGATTCCATTTCAGAACAACCATTTGAACTTGCCCAAACTCCAAATTTTGAAAAAGATATTGACAGTTTAGCAAGTTATCCTTTTCCTGAAATAGAACTTGAAAATGAATATGATCCTGAACCCCAACTGAGTGATTCAATTCTACTCCCTGATTCGATTATGACTCCGGTATCTACACCTGATTTCGATCTTCTTCCCGAGTTAACATTAGATCCTGTGCCAATTCATTATGAAATTGAATCACCCATTTTTGATGATCATATTGAACTTGACCAATTTTACACTCTTGAAAGTCCCATTGATAAATTGGCAAGTTCTCCATTTTTTGATATTGAACTCAATGAGATATGTGACTTAGATTCTCAAATCTGTGATCCAGTTCAACTTTCTGAATCAATATTGACTCCTGTTTTGTTACCAAAGTGAGTAATATTTTAGAGTCAGTTTTGATTCCTCTACCTATCATTCCTGAACTGGAATCACCCATATTAGGTCACATCCCATTGTTAGAAAATACATGTGGACTTGAGTTTCAACTTCTTGACTTGGACCCGCTTCTTGAACCAATTTCGACTCTTGAACCTTTACTTGACTTAAGTCACCTTCTTGAGTCGGTATTAGTTCCCGTACTTTCTGAGTCCAAGTCAAACATTCTATCATTTCACACTCATTTCTTGGACGAGGTGGTTGACAAATTTGACTCCGAAATTTGTTATGGAATTTGGAAATTAGATGGGGTTAAATACTTAGTAAAGATCCTTCATGGATACACAACTCTAATGGGTTATATTAAAGAAATTTCTGGTGGGTTCCTCCGAACCCAACGAAAAGTTGATTGGGCCGCATTTCGTGGACCAATCAGACCACCATCGGAACCACCACCTTAAGGTAACATTTTCCTTCCCTTTCTTCTTTTTCATGCATCTATGCATTAATTCATACATTGAGGACAATGCATGAGATAGGTGTGGGGGAGGGTTCTAACATAACTTCAAAAAAAAAATTATTAACATTTTTCTTTACTTTTAAAAACTTTTTGGAAATGGAAACAATATTTTGACATATTTTTTGTATGAAATTAAGTTAATTTTAAGGAATAGGAAAATCCAAATTAGGATTTCTTATACTTGGTCAAAATAAGATTATTTGTTTGATTTTAAGGGTTAGGAAGATATTTTGTCAAAGTAATTTAGTTTTGATCTTTACCTTGATGAAGTATGCAAACCTCATACACTTACACACTTAGGGTTCAAAAACAAAGATTCTTATGCTTTATAAATATATATATATATAAAAAAAATAATAATAAATCTAATTATTGATTAGCTAGGTGCTTTGGCCTAAGCAAGCCTTAGTATTTATGTGAAAGATGATTAGATAAGTTTGAAAATATATATATATAATCCTCTGATTAAGCTGGGTATTTGTGCCTAATAAAGCATAAGTATTCACGCTTAAAGGAGTCCATATAATAAAATTCTTAGTTTTGTGGCCTTATTTGCTCGAGTTCTTAAGTCCTTGGGGTGTTTCTCACCCGGTGCCCTAAGACCGTTTGGTTTGGGAGTCATCGATTAAAGGCTCGTTACATGGGCATATTAGAAAGCCTAATAGAACTAAGAAATAATACCACCAAAAATATATATATATAAATAAATAAGGCATAAGAGTTAGAGTTAATGAACCTTGAGTCAAAATTTTCACGATCACAAGGTGCATATGACTTAGGGTAAAGTAATAGATTAGATGAGAAGTACAATTTAACTCCTTACCTTGATTGATAACAAATTTTTGAATAGAGACTAAGTTTAGGAATGAAAAATTCAGTCTTCCTATAACTTATAGATTGCTTAGATCTTACAATTATATTTCAAATATTTTTCTCTTTCAAAATGCCTTTCGAAACTACTAACTCTTTATTTCTCTTTCTTTATGGATTTTGTGGGTGTAATCCGCTGAAAACCCTCACGAGACAAAACTCGTCCTCTAGGGAAACTTAGAGGTTTAATGGCTTATTGCCCATGCTCAGTGCAATCGCGTGACCTGCGAAAGTGGTCTAATAAAGTTTAGCTATTTTGCTCGAGGACGAGCAAAAGATAGGTATGGGGGTGTGATTGGTCGCTAATGTTGCATGTTTAATATCATATGTCCATACATATTATAGAATAAAAGCCTGCATTGTCCTAATTAATTGTTTGATTTATTTGCAGGCCCAATCTTTAAGGAGTTGAAGAGAAATGAACCCAAAGCCCACCAAAATTCTGAATTAAATCAGAATTAATTCGCACTCAGTAAATCAGGGCAAAATCAAGAGGTTGAAAACCGGTTGAGAAGAATCCTCTCAGAATCGATCGGTTAAAGCCAAGAATCAAAGGCCATTTCGTCAGAATCCTGGACTCAAACTGAAAAACCAACTCCAGATAAAGTCAGAAGGCCAAACCAGCGCGACCCACCAACAGGGTGTGGCCACCTGGCCACACCCTGGCCGCGGAAACGCGGCAAAAGCCGTGTTTCCGCGGCTTTGTTGGGGAGTTAGGGGGAGCGTTTGCTCCCCCGACCTCCCCGGGATCCTATAGATTAGGTTTTTTGCCTATAAAAGGCCTGTACTTGCGCTAAAAATGGACGACAATGCAGAGATAGGTTTAGACTAGTTTTCCATTTTGTAGTTTAGGTTTTTCTTTTTATGTAACTTGTATGTAGCTTAGGTTAGATGATGATTCATGTAAGTAAGAGAGAGAGGCATATGTTGAGAGTGACACCAATGTACCCTCCTCCTTTCTTCCATAGTTTCAAGCAATAAAGGTAACAATTGTTTATGTTCTTCTTTACTTTCATTTTCTTTTGTTTTCGTTTTCCTCTTCTACTTTACCTTGTTTGTTTTTATTGAGTTTACAAGTGAATTCCAAAGCACAAGTACACCGATGTTATGAGAGCGCCAACGATATTTCATGAAGACGTTCTCCTCCTCAAAACGTATCACTTCATGCTTGTGCTAGACTTGATGATATAATGCGAACAAGGACTGAGCTCGAGCTTATGATCTATGCGTTGAACGCCTCCAAAGCAAAGGTAGAACAAGCAAAGGTTTCCAAGTAAGTCATAAATCAATCTAGGTAAGTATTCTTCACTCTTCTTTCTTTCTTTTCTTTTATTTCTTAGTTTAGATCACCAACCACCTCTTCCAAATCATTCTCTTTCGACTCACTTGTACATAATCGCTTTCTTTGGCCATTTTCTGATTTTTTTCACCTTCTTCATCTCTAACTTTCTTCTTAACTTTAACTATTACTTCTTTTTCTTTTTGTTAACTTAAAAACAGAGAAGAATTATCATTTTGTTTTCTTAACGATTTCAATACAAGAACGTAAACGCTTCTATCGCAAAACCATCCTTGTGGATCACGACCCGCATAGCCACTTGCTATAGGGTAAGAATTGAGCACTTGCACATTCTAATCTTAAGTTCTGAAATTTCGTATTTTGTGTGTAGGTTTAGCATCAATCAAAAATGCGAGTAACATCATTACTCGTAAAGGAGGGCACACACAAGGCCTTACATGGTATTGTGAAGAAGCCATCAAAGATGGAGGATGATGAGTGGAACGATAGCGCAAAGGCGACGATCATGCTATACCTATTAGATGAGGTCCTCTACGACGTGATGAAGGAGGAGACAACTGTTGATCTTTGTTGTAGTTGGAGAGCCTTTACATAACAAAGAGTTATTTGAACAAGCTCTTCATGAAGAAGCAGTTATACACCCTTCGAATGATGGAAGGTACACCTATTCTACAACTTTTAATAGAATTTTAAGTGACTTGTTAACTCTAGAGGTTAAGCTAGAAGAAGAAGATAAAGCTCTTCTGTTACTCTCTTCTCTTCCATCAAGTTATGACCACTTGGCGACCACCATCATGTATGTTAAGGAGACCTTAGAGTTAGAAGATGTTGGCAGATGCTCCAGAACAACAAGCTGATGAGGAAGACAGGTTCTACGGAGGAGGCCTTAGGATTGTTTATCAAGGATAAGAGGGGAAGATCAAAGAGTAGGAGACCCAAAGGAATTCAGAAGCTTCTAGCAGTTTGTCTTACTACTTTTGCAAGAAACTAAGTCATATCAAGAAAAATTGTATGAAATATAAAGAGATGCTAATGAGGAAAGGCGGTAAAGATTCTAATAGGGCTAGTACCAGTAGAAAGTTAGATCAAGCTGAGGTTGTCAAAGAACAGATGAGGATACATGTGATATCTTGACTGCTGAGTTAGAAAAAGGTAAATACTCAGATACTTGATTACTTGACTTGAGGTGCACATATCATATGTGCCCAAAAGGGAGTGTTTCGATACTAACAAGCCTTATGATGGAGGCTCTATCCTGATGGAAAATGACACCATGTGTAAGACTGTTTGGCATCGAAAACATCCGTATGTGGATGTTTGATGGACAAGTTCGAACCCTCATGAACGTTTGACATATTCTAGATTTAAAAAGGAATCTTCTCTCGTTGGGAGCTTTGGAAGCTCGTGGGTAGATTTTTCTGGTGCAGCAAGAGGAGGAATAAAAGTTACTACAGGGCTCTATATGAGATTCTCAAATGAGAACGGATAGAAAACCTGTACAAGTTGACAGGAAGCATTATTGTTGGTGATGTTTCAGCAGCAAGAGAGAAGGAGGATACTAAAAGACTTCGGCCCATGTGTCTTGGACGCATGAGCGTTCGAGGTCTTCAAACCCTACAGAAAATGAGTGCTCTACCAGATATCAAATATTACAAGCTTGATCTTTGTAAATTTTGCATTATGGGTAGGCAACTAAGAGTAACTTTCTCTACATCTCAGCACAAAATACAGGGCTTACTAGATCTCACACACACAGATGTGTGGAGGCCTTCGCCAGTAGCATCCATTGGGAGTGCTAGGTACTATGTGCCTTATATAGATGATTTTTCAAGAAAATTTCGGTATACTTCTTGAAACAGAAATTGGAAGTATTTTAGAAGTTCAAGGAGTGAAAAACAATGGTGGAAAATCAGAGAGGGCGAAAGGTGAAAGACTTGAGATCCGATAATGAAGGTGAGTATACCTCCAAAGAATTCAAAGACTACTTAGCAAATAAGGTTATCAAGCACCAGCTAAGTATTCCAGAACGATCAGAAAAAACGAGTAGGAGAGCGCATGAATCAGACACTTATAGAACATGCACACAGTATCAGATTACAAGCTGACATGTCAGAAAAATTTTAGGCAAGGCGATGAATCATGCGAGTTATCTAGTAAACATGTCACCACCAATAGCTATTGATCTTCAGATCCTAGAGGAGATATGGTGAGAAGAGTCTGTGAACTATTCAACCTTACAGATTTTTGATTGCCCGGCATATAGTTTGGTTGATAGTCAGAAAAGGAACAACTGTAGCCTAAGTCTAAGAAGTGTATCTTCATCGGGTTCACCAAAGGAGTCAAGGGTTTTTGACTTTGCGATCCTGAGAAAAGAAGCGCCTTTACAAGCAAAGATGTAGTCTTCGACAAAGAATCAATGTAGAAGAAAAGTCAGAGACAGACGATAAAGCACAAGGTGGGCCTTCAGGCAGTTCGACAGACTCAGGAATAGAAAGTTGAGTTTTCAAAGAGCCCTAAAGGCCTGAAGGGTCAGAAGATGATTCCTCAAATTCAGATGGAGACAAACAGGAGGCTACTCATGAGCAACCTAGACTGTTGAGGCAGTCAATCATAGTTATGGTGCCATGAACAAGATATCACTAGGAAGATGATCGTGTCTCTTTCACATTAGGAATAGAAACAGGAGATCTTGACAGTTACAGGGAAGCGATCGAGGTAGATGACTATGAAAAGTGGATTACATCCATGGAGCAAGAGATGAAGTCTTTGGATAGAAATCAATCATGCACATAGTCGATCTTTCAAAGGACTCCAAGGCAATAGGTTGCTGATGGGTCTTTTGTAAGAAAGACAATGAGCAGTATAAGGCTAGGTTAGTTGCCAAAGGATATGCTCAGAGGAGGGTATTGACTTACTGAGATTTTTTTCTCCTGTAGTCAAGCATACATCTATTCAAATGTTATTGGCAATAGTTATTCAGTTTGATCTAGAGTTAGAGCAGATAGATATTAAAATAGTGTTTCTGCATGGTGAGCTGGAGGAGAAGATATACATGAAATAACTGAATGTTATATTTAGGAAGGTAAAGAAAACAAAGCGTGTCTTCTAAAAAATCACTATATGGACTTAAGCAGTCTCCCCGCAGTGGTACAAACGGTTCGACTCCTTTATGATCAATGCTAGATACAACTGATATGAGTATGATAGTTGTGTCAATTTTAAGCAGAGTGACGTTCTGACATATTTGCTGTGATATGTGTTGAAAATCACCTAGAGGGGTGAATAGGTGATTATGCTAATCAATGCAAACTTAAAAATTTATAATGCAACAAGTGAATATAACTATGAAAATGAAGAGCAAGTTCAATATGAATCAAGTAGATAAAGCAATATAAAGTTAGCAAGAATAAAGAGCAAGTAAGAACAAGTAAACCAAACGCAAACACGAGGAATTTTTCCGAGATTCGAGCACCCAGCTCTACGTCCCCGCCTTCACCCAGAAGGATTTCTAACCACTATAGTATCACAAAGAATTACAACCAACGGAGTACCCAACTCCACAACTTTAAGTACAAGTTCTCTCTTGGTGATCAAAAGATCACAAACTATCTTTTGTAAACTCCTCTTTCCCTTACAAGAGC
Organism: Agave tequilana; assembly: GCA_038442645.1. Classification (NCBI taxonomy): domain Eukaryota; kingdom Viridiplantae; phylum Streptophyta; class Magnoliopsida; order Asparagales; family Asparagaceae; genus Agave; species Agave tequilana. The sequence continues at coordinate 33,244 of JAVJIF010033701.1, read as the reverse complement.
CCTGTAGAGTAATGATTAGTATTGAAGCTCAAAATAGTGTAAGTGAAAAAGGAAATGAAATAGAGAGAGTTTAGAAAATGAAACTTTAGCGATGAGAGAATCTTCAGCACGAAAACCAAGAACCAAACTCTCTTGAAAACTTTTGAAGACTTTGAAACTTTTGTATATAGCTTGATTGTTTTTCTTGTTGTTGAAAACATAGCCCTAATCACCACTATTTATAGGATAGGGTTATGGATCAAAAGGTAAACACATATAATATCAATAAGGAAGATTTTGTCTCATAAAATATCCCTTAAATCCGTTTAAAACGAAAAACATCAATTAAAACGTGTTTAAAAAACTAGATGTTATGGCTGAAACGGCTACCTCGGTCGGCCGGCCGGTCGACCGGGATTCAAATAAAAAAGCCGTTGCAGGCTATCGATCGACCGCCCGGTCCGCCGAAACAAACAGAGAGTGGCACCACTTCAGTCGGCCAGCCGCCTGGTCGACCGAAGGTTCCGGTCGACAGTCCGGTCGACCGGTAAACATGCACACTGATACATCAAAACAGACAGTATACCAGTCGACTGGGTCGGTCGACCGGTTTGACCTGACATAGCGACGGTCGACCGGTCGGTCGACCGGATCAGGCCAAAAGCTGAAACTCAAACACAATTTTAAGGAGAATTTGATATGTAATAAAATATTTTTGATATGAAACATGTATAATGCTTAAAATAGAGTTTATAAACAGAAGACTTTATATTAAAATATTTTGTATATCTTTATAGGGAATATATCTAGGAAAAGCATGTGCGCAAAAACGTGTGTGATGGAGCTTCAATCCTATTCACTATTCTTTAACAAAACTACAAAACTAGAAACAAAACTAATGAATCATCTTGAGCAATCTTGAAGTCTTGAGCCATGTAAAGTCTTGCTAGAGCCTTCTCTTCTATGATCCTTCCTTGATGTGTCATAAGCCTTCTTTACTCCATGAACCCTAGAAGATCTTGCAACAGCTAAGCAATGGCTTCCAAACATGGTACAAAATCTGAAACTTATCTTGAACAAACTTATTAGTACCAACTAGCTCTTATTTGTTTTGTTATCATCAAACTCTAAACAAATGGAGAGTGTAACCTTTTGGGCCAACAATCTCCCCCTTTTTGATGATGACAAAACAAATAGGCTTTGTTAAAAAAATAAAGGAGAGGGTGTAAGCTCCCCCTCAAATTATGCTATATTTAAACAATTAAAAAAATGCAATATGCAAGCAAAAACCATGAAACTAAAAATCATGAGGTATAAAACACTTGCAAAACTTTGTAAAAACAAACTCAAACCTTATTCTCCCCCTTTTTGTCATACATCAAAATGGATAAAACTTTTATTCAATAACACAAACATTAAGTTCACCACAAATAAAAGAGAATCTAGCAAAATCAAGAGGTTTAGTGAAAATATCGGCAAGTTGCAAATCTGTGGAAACATAATCAATATCTATATCACCTTTCTCAAATGATCTCTAAGAAAGTGATACCTAATCTCAATGTGCTTGGTCTTACTATGTTGATTTACATTTTTGGTCATATGAATAGTACTAGTATTATCACAAAAAAATTTTATATGATCATAATGCAAATCATAATCAAAGAGAGTATGTTTCATCCAAAGGACTTGTGCACAATAAGCCCCCGCTGCAACATACTCCGCCTCGGCGGTTGAGAGTGCTACAGAATTTTGTTTCCTACAGGACCATGAAACAAGACAATTACCAAGAAATTGACATGACCCACTAGTACTCTTTCTATCTACTCTACAACCCGCATAGTCAGCATCTGAATAACTTGTCATTAAAAAATCTCCGGTTTTTGGATACCATAAACTCATTCCAATTGTGCCCTTAATATAACGAATGATGCATTTTACCGCAATAAGATAAGACTCTTTAGGACACGATTGGAATCTAGCATAGAGACACACACTAAACATGATGTCCGGCCTACTTGCCGTCAAATATAACAAACTTCCTATCATGCTTCTATATAATTTAATATCAACACATTTACCTTGTTCATCCTTATCAAGCTTGGTTGTAGTTGCCATGGGAGTGTTGCAAACTTTTGAGCTTTCAAGTCCAAACTTCTTTACGAGTTCCTTTGCATACTTGGCGTGACATATGAAATTCTCATCTTGCAATTGCTTGATTTGGAGTCCAAGGAAGAAATTCAATTCACCCATGGAAGACATTTCAAACTCACTTTGCATAACCTTTTCAAACTCCTTGCATAAAAACTCATTAGTAGAACCAAAGATTATATCATCAACATAAATTTGCACAATTAAAATGTCATTATCAACATGCTTAGTAAAAAGAGTTGTGTCTACTTTGCCTTTAACAAAATCATTTGAAATTAGAAAACTAGAAAGCCTTTCATACCAAGCTCTTGGAGCTTGTTTCAATCCATACAAAGCTTTATCAAGTTTAAAAATAAAATCTGGATGAATATGATCAACAAAATTGGGAGGTTGTTCAACATAAACTTCTTCATTTATAAAACCATTTAAAAATGCACTTTTCACATCCATTTGAAAAACTTTAAAATTTTTAAAAGATGCAAAAGCTAGTGTTATCCGTATGGCTTCAAGCCGTGCTACGGGTGCAAAGGTCTCCTCAAAGTCAATTCCTTCAACTTGAGTGTAACCTTGGGCCACTAACCTAGCTTTATTCTAATAATATTTCCGAACTCATCCAACTTGTTTCTAAAGATCCACTTAGTACCAATTATTGGTCTATCGTGGGGCCTAAGAACAAGATGCCAAACTTGGTTGCGCTCAAATTGATTGAGTTTCTCTTGCATGGCTAGCAACCAATATGAGTCCGTCTCGGCTTCGAGAATGCTTTTGGGTTCAAAATGATAAATGAATGCAAAGTTACCACATAAGTCATGGAGCTTGAAGCGAGTAGTTATCCCTTTAGATACATCACCTATGATGAGTTCCTTGGGGTGATTTGTAGCGTATCTCCAATCTTTTGGAAGTGGTTGAGAGCTTTCCTCTTTATCCTCTTGAACATCACCAATGGGTTCTTGCTTCTCTTCTTGAGCGGCTGAGTCCTTCAAGGATAGTCTCTCCATGTCTTCACCTAATGGGTCAATCTCTACAACATTCTCAACAATCACATTAGATTCTTCAAATTTAACATGCATGGATTCTTCAATGGTAAGAGAAGATCTATTGAATACTATATAAGCTTTACTAGTAGAAGAATATCCAACAAAAATAGCTTCATAAGCCTTAGCATCAAATTTACCCAAGTTATCTCTAGTATTCAAAATAAAACACTTGCATCCAAAAACTTTGAAGTATGAAACATTTGGTTTTCTAGAATAATACATTTCGAAAGATGTTTTGGAAGAATTTTTACACAAATAAATACGATTTGATATGTAGCATGTGGTGTTTACAGCCTCGCCCATAGATATTGAGGGAGGTCATATTCACTTATCATAGTCCTAGCCATCTCTTGAAGTGTTCTATTTTTCCTTTCTACAACTCCATTTTGTTGTGGAGTTCTAGGACATGACATTTCATGCTTGATTCCTTTTTCATCACAATAAGTCATGAAGAGTTGGTTAACAAACTCACCACCTCTATCACTCCTTATCTTCAAAATCGAAAAACCTTTTTCTTTTTCAACCCGTTTTTGAAAAATCTTGAAATGAGAAAAAGTTTGATCTTTATTTTCCAAAAAGAAAACCCAAGTAAATCGGGAAAAATCATCAACTAAAACAAATGCACATCTACTGCCATTTAAGCTTTTAGTTTTAGTTGGTCCAAAAGATCCATATGAATTAATTCTAAGGGCCTTGTTGACATGATATCCTTGATTGGTTTGAAAGAAGACTTGGTTTGTTTCCCACGTTGGCATGCACTACAAATGCGGTCTTTTTCAAATTTCAAGTAAGGAATACCCTTCACCAATTCCTTAGTATTAATCCTAGAAAGATGTTCAAAAGATGCATGTCCTAATCTTCTATGCCAAAGCCAAGAATTTTCATCAAAAATGTTCAAGCATTTAGTAGAACAATCTAAATTAAACATGTCAATAATAAACATTATCATCACGAAATCCGGTGAGAATACAATCATTGATTTTGCAATCAAAAATCTTGCAAGAAGAATTATCAAAAACAACTTTAAGTCCACGATCACAAAGTTGACTTATACTAAGCAAATTATGTTTTAAACCATCACAAGAATAACATTTTCTATAATAAGAGATGCACAACTTGAATGTTACCTATACCGATGATAGTGCCCTTGGAGTCATCCCCGAAGGTGACGGTGCCACCTTCCACGTACCTTGATAGGGTTGTAAAGTTGTTGATATCCCATGTCATGTGTCTCGAACAACCACTATCAAGGTACCACCGCTCCTTACGTTTTTGAGCCTTGGTGTGTACCTACATCAAATAGCTTAGGACTTGATTTTGGTACCCACATTTTCTTGGGTCCTAAAGAGTTAGTACCATGAACCCAAACAAGATTATTTGATCTATTTACTTGGTCATAGCAAAACTTAGCCAAATGTCCATCCTTACCACAATAAGTACATCTATACACTCTACCATATTTGAAAGCATAGTGAGTGTGAGACTTGTGAGCATGTGTGGATTTAACATGAGTGTTGTGTGAAGTGTGAGCATGAGAAATCTTTACAGAAGAATCTTTAGCATGAGAAGTGTGCTTTTTAGAAAACTTTTCTTCAAGTTTCTTAGTGTTAAAAGCACAATCTTTCAAAACCTTCTCAAAATCAACCATTTTAGTTTTTAAAGAAGAAATTTCTTTTTCGTCAATCTTAGGAAATTTTACTTTGCAAGCACTTTATAAGCACTAAATTCTTTTTGGATAGAAATGAGATTGAAAGAAATTTCATCTTTTTCTTTAGAAATCATAGCAAGTTGATTTTTAAGAAAAGTAACTTCCTTTTTCAATTTTGAACACTCAATCTTTTTATTATCATATGTTTCGGAGAGTTCAACAAAAGCATGTACAATAACTTCTTTAGATAACTCATCATCTTCATCAAGAGGTTGTGGGGTTACCTTTGGTGTGTTTGCCATGAAACACATATTCGCCGTGTCTACCTCGTCTTCGGATTCGCTTTCCAAATCCCATGTGGCTTTGTAGGCTTTCTTTTCGACCGGCTTCTTTGGCTTGAAGGAGGAAGTCATCTTCTTCTTAAAATCCGGGCAATCGGCCATGATATGTCCGGGTTTTCGGCAATTGTAGCAAATAATTCTTCTCTCCTCTTTACCTTCAAATTTTCTTTGGAAGTTGAGCTTGTTCTTCCGGTACATCCTTTTAACGTTTCGCACAAGAAGGGAGAGCTTCTCATTTTCTTCTTCATCTTCTTCATCGTCTTCAAGAGTGGATGACGATTTGAATGCTATGGACTTCTTCTTTAGCGGAGCGGCCTCTTCTCTTGCCTTCTTTTCCATCTCATGGGTCTTTAAGTTCCCATTGAGACTCATGAGGTCCATTTCATCCTTGTCGTTCAATTCTTTCAAGGTGGTGGCTTTTATCTCCCATGATGAAGGAAGAGCCCGAATCACTTTTCGCACCTTTTGGTCATTGAAAATATCATCACCTAAAGAAGAAAGAGCATTGGTGATTTTAGTAAACCTTGTAATCATACAATCAATAGATTCATCATTAATCATTTTAAATGATTCATATTGGGACCTCAAGAGATCTATCTTGGCTCTCTTGACTTGTGATGTCCTCTCGTGTGTGACCAACAAGTGTTGCCAAATCTCATAGGCGGATTGGCAATGAATTACCCGTGTAAGGTCATCCTCATTCAAAGCGGTTAGGAGGGAATTTTGGGCCTTTGAATTAGCCTCATATTCTCTAAAGGTAAAGTCGGACCATGTGCTTTTACCACTATCGGGTCTAACATAGGGTTTGGTCAAGGCTTTTGCAACTAAGCTACCTAATGATTGTAAAAAAATAGTCATCCTAACCTTCCAAATAGGGAAATTAAGTCCATCAAAGTTAGGAGGAGTTTTGATGTTATCGGCCATGTTTACTAGTGAATGAATGGATGAATGCAAATGTTGATTAGCAAATTTTAAGGACCTCTCTAAGGATGTTAAGCCAAACCTAGAGTCCAAGCTCTGATACCAATTGAAAATCACCTAGAGGGGGGGTGAATAGGTGATTATGCTAATCAATGCAAACTTAAAAATTTATGATGCAACAAGTGAATATAACTATGAAATGAAGAGCAAGTTCAATATGAATCAAGTAGATAAAGCAATATAAAGTTAGCAAGAATAAAGAGCAAGTAAGAACAAGTAAACCAAACGCAAACACGAGAGAATTTTTCCGAGGTTCGAGCACCCAGCTCTACGTCCCCGCCTTCACCCAGAAGGATTTCTAACCACTATAGTATCACAAAGAATTACAACCAACGGAGTACCCAACTCCACAACTTTAAGTACAAGTTCTCTCTTGGTGATCAAAAGATCACAAACTATCTTTTGTAAACTCCTCTTTCCCTTACAAGAGCCCTGTAGAGTAATGATTAGTATTGAAGCTCAAAATAGTGTAAGTGAAAAAGAAAATGAACTAGAGAGAGTTTAGAAAATGAAACTTTAGCGATGAGAGAATTTTCAGCACGAAAACCAAGAACCAAACTCTCTTGAAAACTTTTGAAGACTTTGAAACTTTTGTATATAGCTTGATTGTTTTTCTTGTTGTTGAAAACATAGCCCTAATGACCACTATTTATAGGATAGGGTTAGGGATCAAAAGGTAAACACATATAATATCAATAAGGGAGATTTTGACCCATAAAATATCCCTTAAATCTGTTTAAAAATGAAAAACATCAATTAAAACGTGTTTAAAAAACTAGCTGTTATGGCTGAAACGGCTACCTCGGTCGGCCGGCCGGTCGACCGGGATTCAAATAAAAAGAGCCGTTGCAGGCTATCGGTCAACCGCCCGGTCGGCCGAAACAAACAGAGAGTGGCACCACTTCAGTCAGCCAGCCGCCCGGTCGACCAAAGGTTCTGGTCAACAGTCCGGTCGACCGGTAAACATGCACACTGATACATCAAAACAGACAGTATACCAGTCGACTGGGTCGGTCGACCGGTTTGACCTGACATAGCGACGGTCGACCGGTCGGTCGACCGGATCAGGCCAAAAGCTGAAACTCAAACACAATTTTAAGGAGATTTAGATATGTAATAAAATATTTTTGATATGAAACGTGTATAATGCTTAAAATAGAGTTTATAAACAGAAGACTTTATATTAAAATATTTTGTATATCTTTATAGGGAATATATCTAGGAAAAGCATATGTGTAAAAACGTGTGTGATGGAGCTTCAATCCTATTCACTATTCTTTAACAAAACTACAAAAATTAGAAACAAAACTAATGAATCATCTTGAGCAATCTTGAAGTCTTGAGCCATGTAAAGTCTTTCTAGAGCCTTCTCTTCTATGATCCTTCCTTGATGTGCCATAAGCCTTCTTTACTCCATGAACCCTAGAAGATCTTGCAACAACTAAGCAATGGCTTCCAAACATGGTACAAAACCTGAAACTTATCTTGAACAAACTTATTAGTACCAATTAGCTCTTATTTGTTTTGTTATCATCAAAACTCTAACAAATGGAGAGTGTAACCTTTTGGGCCAACATGTGGTTGTATACTGATTACTGCGTGAAACAAGACACATGTTTAAAAGTTTAAAGCTCAGCTCATAAAAAATTTGTCATGAAAGATTTGAAAGACGCTAGGAAGATCTTAGGCATGGAGATCATTCAAGATAGAGGCTCAAGCAGATTTTGGCTATCCCAGGAGAACTACGTTCTCAAGGTGTTAGAGAGATTCAATAGAGCAAAAGCATGACCAGTCACAACTTGATTGACAAAAAGCAGAGAGTTTAGGAAAGTGTTATCTGTAGGTTGATGGTGTCTCTGGCTTTTTACAATTTTTCGCGGTAGCAGTGGTATACGGGTCGATCCACAAGGAGGAGTGCGTTAGAAACTTTTTGATACTTGTTCTCCAAATAATCTTCTTCTCTGCTAAAAGGAAAGAAAAAGAAAAGATTGTCTGTTTAGTTTTTAATTTTTAATTTTTACTTTTTTATAATTTAAGGCAACAAAGTCTTCAAAGATGGTTGTTTTGAAAATTTGGATTTGTAAACTAGGATTTCTAAAACTAAAATTTTGAAATTTATGTTTTTTTATTTTTAAAATGAAGAAAACTTAAGGAGAATTTTTTTGTGTTTGTTCTTAAAATATGGAAAGTCAACGCTCACTAATCATCTAACACCACCAGCATTATAACCTTTATTTAATATTTACTTTATTTTGAATCATAGAAAAATATTTTCATCCTTGAGTTAGAAAGAGTTAAGCAACATAGATAAGATGAATGAAAAACTTTTATTTAAAATAACACATAGTCAAAATCAAACATTAAAGTATCAAGTTTTGAAAAAGCATAGATTAAGAAAAAATGTTGACTTATGCTAAATAAATAAATAATTAGTACCCATCCTCATGTGCCTTAAAGAACACTCGCATGGTTCTAAGGCTTGTTGGCCCAATGGTCTTCCACTCTAGTTTTGATGATGATCAACACTCATGTAGTTATGTTTACTAATATTCTTGTGTTTCTAAGTTTCAGATCATTAACATGATATTAGGTTGGTGATTAGCTTCAACAAGATGATTAGAAGCTATTCATGATGATTCCGGTGCCAAAGCTTAAAGATCATACCTTTGCACTTGGAGTATCACGGAGTTTTGGAGCAAGTCTACTTGAAGATGAAGATCGTCAAGAAGACTTAGGTATCTAGTTTAGAGTTTGTGTTTTAGATCCATTTTGTAAAGCTTAGTTTAGTTGATATGCTCAAGTGCACAAATCACACACGTTTTATGATTGAGTTTTGGTTTTCATGAATAGTTTATCAAAACAAGTTTAAATTGATATATGTATAGTTGCTTCATTCTATACATGCATGCTTAATTTTTTAAACAAACTTATTTTGATATCCCTATTCATGTTTTGGAAAAATCAAGTTTGACAAAATACAAGGTTTTGTTTTTGATAAAATTTGCAAGACTCAAAATGAATTGATATGTTGATATATTGTCTTGAAATTTTTATCACATGTTTATGTTTCAACATAAAATGATAAAACAAGTTTTATGGAATTTTCAGAAATGATAAAAGGTTTTTATAAAATATTTTTCCAAAATTTTCTGACCTTGTTTTGTGCTGACAGGCTGGTCGGTCGACCGTGACGGTCGACCGCACCAAGTGCCGGTCGACCGTTACGGTCTACCGACGTGCACAGACGTGCACGTCTGTTAGGCACAGACACGGTCGACCGGGACGGTCGACCGAGTTGAGAGCTCTGCTCTCGGGTTTTTTTCGGTCGACCGGGCCGGTCGACCGCAGTTGCTTAACGGTCACAATTCTAACCGTTGGCGGTCGACCGGCCGGTCGACCGGCAGTCTGTCAGGCTGCCACATCAGCCTAACGGCTAGTTTTTCCTAGGGGCTATATATACCCCATTTCTCCATTGTTTTGGCTAAGATTTTTAGAGCTAAAAATTCCAGACTTTCTCTAGTGTTTAAAAGAGCTTTAAAGGGTTTTTAAGCCAAAAAGATTTCATCTTATTTGTTTTTGGGTTTTTGAAAAATCAAAGAAAGCTAGGGTTTTGGGATTTTGATTTGGTATTTCATTTTCTATCATATACAAGAGATTTCCCAAGTAGTTTTTCTTTGTTGCTTGTTTCCAAAAACACCTTGTTTCCACACTTGAGCTATCTTCTATCCTAAACTATTAGGATCTTGTTTTTGTGGAAAAAGATAAGAGAAAAAGAAAGAGAAGTGTTTGAGGTTGTTTGTTGTAAACCTCATTGTTGAAACACCCTTATACTTGTGAATCCCTCTTCGGTAGAGGTGATCGGGTGATTGTGTTGTGGATCCCTCTTAGGTAGAGGTGATAGTGTTTGGTTGTGAGCCTCTTCGGTAGAGGTGTGTGGATTGGTTGTTGTATTGGCTACGGGCCTAACCCCTCGGTTGTGAGGAGGTTGTTGTTTGAGAGAGGAGTTTGGTACTCCTAGAGTTGTAAGAAATCCTCTTTGGTAGAGGTTCCCTCGGTGGGAGTTGAGATAGTGGAAATCCTACATGGTGGTGTAGGCGGATGTAGAGCAAGGTGCTCGAACCTCGAAACAAATCTTGGTGTTTGCGTATTGATCCATTGTCTCTCTAACTCTCTCTCTCTTTATTTGTGCAAAGCATCATATTCATATCATATCATATTTGCTTGTGTTGTGCATATTTTCATATTGCCTGGCATTTATTCATATTGCTATTCATTCTTGATTGCTTGGCTTGATTGTGTGTGCACATAATTCTTATTGCTTGGATTGCTTGTGTGTGTGTGCCTAACTTGTACTCATCCAACAAGAGCTTCACATAGCGCCTCAACCCATTTCAAGGGGAATCAAGGGGAGTTAGTCCAGAGCCTCGCAAGGGGAATTCGGCTACACTTATTGTATTGTATTAGTTTGTGCATAATTTGCATTAGCTTCGCATTTAGCGCACTTATTTTGCATTAAGTTTCTTAGATTAGCACTTACACCTATTCACCCCCCCTCTAGGTGTTTTTCAATTGGTATCAGAGCTAGTGCTCCTGATACTTAGGCTTAACATCCTAGGAGTGAGATCCATTTGCTTGCTAATCTCATTTGCATTTGATTCATATATATTTACCATGGACTTCATGACCCCTCCTAGCTTTGACCCTTCCAACGTTGATGTTTGGAAGTATAGGATGTCCATGTACCTAAAGACCCTAGGTTTGCATGTCTTCCTTGCCGCCACCAAGAGATGTTATCTTGGTGATGGTAATCATATAGGGGCCAATGCACAAGCCCTAGAGGCCATTAGAGTACTCTTCCTAAAGATTATCTCTTATGTGTTTCTAACTTTGATTCCGCCTTTGCAGTGTGGAACAAATTGACAACCACCACCACCTCGGAGCTTCAAGTTCAAATTCAAGAAAAAATCTAGTGGAGAATCCGATCCCCAATGCTTCATGGTCCAAGGGAATGACTCCCTTGAGGTACATTCGGAATCCCACCTAGATAGTAATGATTGTGCTAGTTCTTCAAATGATTATGTTGATCCCCATGCTTAAATGAAGAACTATCTATTGTGTGTGAAAATTAATAGAAAAATATAACGTGTTGAAAAAGAAAAGTCTAGATATTGAAAAAGAAAATAGATGTTTGCATTCTAGACTTGATTGTGTTTTGCAAGAGAAAGTTGAGGCCTATAATGAAGGGATTCATTGAGATCTCAATTGGAACTTGCTTTAAAAGAAAATAAATTTTTAAGTCTAAAAATGATTGTGAAACTCTTTTGAAGAAAATGAAAATTTGTCTTCAAAAGTTGATTTTATTTTAAAAGAGAATGTTGATTTGAAAAACAAAATCATTTCTATTTCAAATGATTTAGATGTTTGTTTAAAGAAAAATATTGTTTTGCAAAATAAATGGATGCACATGTTTGCCATGCTAGTGTAGCCTCTTCATCTAGACTACCTAATGCATGTACCACTCTTCTTCTAAGATTAAGGATGATATTTGTTTGCTTAAGAAAGGTTGATTGTTTGGGCTCCACTATGAGCCAATGTGCCTTGAACCACAATCGGTTGGAAACCTGATTCGAAAGAAACAATTTCCATCTTCTATGCATGCACACCCTCCCCGGCATACACATGCTCCTCACGACACACCATCACATGTATGCTCATGTGTACACATGTACCATTGTGGACGTAGGGCCACCTTACTAAATTTTGTTTTGATAGATTACATACTACTAATTTAGCAAAGAATTTTGTTTGGGTTAGAATGAGACTAACCCCCATGGACCCAACAAGAAGGTATGGGTACCAAAGACCACCCCTCCTATTATTTTTGATGTAGGTGTGGGCTCTCACATGACGTGAGAGTGATGACACCTTAGAGTGGATGCATTCCGGACTTCATGGAAATCAATTGGATGCATCACTTTCAAGGGAAGATTTGGTGGAGATGACCACTATGTTTTGGAGACAAGGAGAGTTGCTTCTTCGGTTTTGGTAACAATCCTTTACTCCCCATTTATTGTTTACATGCTTTCCATGTTTTAATGTTTATAGCATGTTTTTGATGTCTATGGATTAGTATGTTCTTTCCATGTTTATTAGATCCTTGACATACATTTAGTATTTGAGACACATATGCTTATATGAACCCATATTTAGTGTTCTCACTTTTGTTTAAGCTATAATGTACATCATGAATCTAATACATGTGAATTTACATAGTAATCATGTTTTGTTTTATATGATGACTTTATATTTGTTTTGATGCTTCATGTTTTGAATACATGTTTAAGTGTTAGTTTTCATTAAGACTAGGAATTATACTTGTACATATAGTGGGCCACAAATAAATCTATGTATGTTTGGGCTTGATTGCTTATTTGAACCCATTACATGTGTTAGTATAGTCTAGTTTTGATGATTCATACATTTCAAACTTGTATTCCATTTTTGGATTTGTTTTATGATTGTGTGTTTCACTCATGTATATGTTCGTATTGCCAAACTTTAAGATATACATGTATACCCCTTGAGTCATTTGCCTTTCATGCAAAATATATATATATGGACTCATATGTGTTTAGGGATATGTATGTATAATTATTGTGTTGACAATTCATACATATACCTTGAAATGACATTTGTTTTAATGAAAATTTAGTTTTTCATGTTTCATGTATTTATGTTTAACTTCATGTATATGTCCATCTAGTTCAAACTAATCTTATACATATACATCTTTTTGAGCCACGTGCCTTCATGAATATTCATTTAGTGGACTCGTTGAGTTTTGGATATGTATGTATATTTTAGCTTGTATTAGACATACATATGCCTTGAAGATTAAATAGTAGTTTTATATGATTTTTTCATGTTTTTTGGAATTATGTTTTAGGAATAATTGAGCTTAATGAAAATATGTTTCATGATTATGATCTTCACATTTATTTGTACACTCATATCTATTGCTCATGTTTTATTTCTCATGAGGTATGCTTTATTGGTTAGAGTGATGATTATCATGTGAATTTCATTTTTTGTTTTATTCCTTACTTGAAGGATTTCGTGCTAGTTAACAATTTTTCATTTAACTAGTTGCGATATTCTTCATTTGGTAGAGTTTTTTCAAACAAAACTAATTTTCAAATCTAATTTTGAAAACCCCTACCTTCGAAGGGCGGTAGGATGGGAGATCATGTTCATGTATGCCCTAAATTGAAAATCTTTAAAACTTGAATTATGATTGGGGGTGGTAGATAATATGAGTATACACTTGAACTTATTGTTATGTCAATTGGTATCATTGAACTCTTTCAATTGGTATCATTTTGATCTTCTGGTATACTCATATATGTTTTGTATGTATGTATGCTTTAAATTCCAAGTATATCAATTTCTATTGGTATCTATCTTTCATACATATATAGTTTGTATTTATGCTAGTGCTTGAGTTTCAATTTTGTTTAAATTGATTACTTTTAAATTGTTATCAAGACTATGCATGTCTTTAGTTTGTATCTCATAAAGGGGGAGAAAATTTGATTTTGTATTTCAATTGGTATTTGTACTCCCACTCTTTATGATCAAAAGTTGTTATTTTGAACATATGTTTATATGTTTTTCAAAATGAAATATATTCTTACAATTGGTATCAAAATTTGTGTTTAGACATTCAAAATTTGTTATGTTGTTTTACAATTGGTAATTTGTTATGTTTAATTACAATTGGTATCTCAAAATGTTGTTTAAAGAAAATATTCAAAGTTTTGATTTGTATTTCCTATATGCAAGGAGAGCTTAACATCTCTCTTACATATAGATTCATGTTGAGTATATTATAATTGAGGAGCTTGACAACTCTTCTTTATATGATATACGTGTGTAGGGGGAGCTTCACATCTCCTCTTATTCATTACATAATGTGTGTTATGTGAATTAGGGCTTAAATTCCTCCTTCATGTAATGCATATGTGTAGGGAAGCTAACTTAGCGTCTTCCTCTTCATGAATGTATATAGCATATAACACTTATTATCCTTGTTTATTTTCTTTGGTATCAAGATGCTTCATTGACATATTTTCATTGATATCATGTTTTTTTAAAGTCACCCCTTATTGACTTTGTTTTTGTTTTAGACAAAAAGGGGGAGAACATTGTCTTTTATTGTTTTTGTTTGACATAAAGGGAAGAAAGATTTTTACCCCTCGTTTTATTTATGGTTTTGATTACCCCTTTGTTGATGATTGACAAAAAGGGGAGAAAGATTTATGAAGTTTTATATGCATGCTTATGTTTATGCATATATTATGTTTTAATCTCAAGAATATTAAGTTTAATTGATTTATAGAGTTTGTTTTATAATTGGTATCTAGAGCTTATTTTGTTTTGAATATTCCATTTGATATCTAGAACCATTTATTGTTTATGCATATGCATGTTTCATGTTAATATTCATTGCATATATTTATTGTTATCCCTATGCATGAGTTAAGGGGGAGCTTCCTTGAAGCTTATCTTTAATCCATGCATATATAACTCCATGAGTTTTGTCATCATCAAAAAGGGGAGATTGTTGGCCCAATGGCCTTCCACTCTAGTCTTGATGATGATCAACACTCATGTAGTTATGTTTACTAATATTCTTTGTTTTTCTAAGTTTCAGATCATTAACAGATATTAGGTTGGTGATTAGCTTCAACAAGATGATTAGAAGCTATTCATGATGATTCCGGTGCCAAAGCTTAAAGATCATACCTTTGCACTTAGAGTATCACGGAGTTTTGGAGCAAGTCTACTTGAAGATGAAGATCGTCAGAAGACTTAGGTATCTAGTTTAGAGTTTGTGTTTTAGATCCATATTTGTAAAGCTTAGTTTAGTTGATATGCTCAAGTGCACAAATCACACACGTTTTATGATTGAGTTTTGGTTTTCATGAATAGTTTATCAAAACAAGTTTAAATTGATATATGTGTATAGTTGCTTCATTCTATACATGCATGCTTAATTTTTTAAACAAACTTATTTTGATATCCCTATTCATGTTTTTGGAAAAATCAAGTTTGACAAATACAAGGTTTTGTTTTTGATAAAATTTGCAAGACTCAAAAATGAATTGATATGTTGATATATTGTCTTGAAATTTTTATCACATGTTTATGTTTCAACATAAAATGATAAAACAAGTTTTATGGAATTTTCAGAAATGATAAAAGGTTTTTATAAAAATTTTTCCAAAATTTTCTGACCTTGTTTTGTGCTGACAGGCTGGTCGGTCGACCGTGACGGTCGACCGCACCAAGTGCCGGTCAACCGTTACGGTCGACCGACATGCACAGACGTGCACGTCTGTTAGGCACAGACACGGTCGACCGGGACGGTCGACCGAGTTGAGAGCTCTGCTCTCGGGTTTTTTTGGTCGACCGGGCCGGTCGACCGCAGTTGCCCAACGGTCACAATTCTGACCGTTGGCGGTCGACCGGGCCGGTCGACCGGCAGTCTGTCAGGCTGTCACATCAGCCTAACGGCTAATTTTTCCTAGGGGCTATATATACCCCATTTCTCCATTGTTTTGGCTAAGATTTTTAGAGCTAAAAATTTCAGACTTTCTCTAGTGTTTAAAAGAGTTTTAAAAGGGTTTTTAAGCAAAAAGATTTCATCTTATTTGTTTTTGGGTTTTTGGAAAATCAAAGAAAGCTAGGGTTTTGGGATTTTGATTTGGTATTTCATTTTCTATCATATACAAGAGATTTCCCAAGTAGTTTTTCTTTGTTGCTTGTTTCCAAAACACCTTGTTTTCACACTTGAGCTATCTTCTATCCTAAACTATTAGGATCTTGTTTTTGTGGAAAAAGATAAGAGAAAAGAAAGAGAAGTGTTTGAGGTTTTTTGTTGTAAACCTCATTGTTGTAAACACCCTTATACTTGTGAATCCCTCTTCGGTAGAGGTGATCGGGTGATTGTGTTGTGGATCCCTCTTAGGTAGAGGTGATAGTGTTTGGTTGTGAGCCTCTTCGGTAGAGGTGTGTGGATTGGTTGTTGTATTGGTGTAATACCCTGTTTCCCAGAATACGTACTTAGTTGCGTATTCAGTTTTCGACCGTATTTTTTCGATTTACTTCCTGTATTTGACCGATTTCAATTTCAAATATCATTTTCCAATATATTAGATTTTCTATGATTTTCTGGATTTTTCCTGAATTAAAATAAATTTCTTCAAAACTGGTGTCGACCAGTATCGCTGATCGATTCCTGGAATTTTAATTCTCAAACAGTTAGGAATTTCTAGATGGTCCTTTAGACTTTATTTCTTAGAATCATATTCCCTACTTAAATACTTTTCTGAGAATTTTATAAATTTATGAAAACTCCAACGGAGTCGGTAGATAACTGATTCCGAGATTTTTAGTTTTAAAACTATAAAGTATTTCTTAAAAAGGATTTCACTATTAGTCTTCATATATTATTATTGATTTTTGGTAAAATTTACGAGTCGTTCCGAGATACTTGAATTTCGGACGATTTCGGTATTTTCCGAAATGTTTTCCGCATTCATGACCTAAACCTAGGAATCCATGTTTTCAATATTTTCAATTTCCAAGTTAGAGTAAATACTTCCTTTAAGAATTTCTTTCCATTTTTCCTTTCCTTTATTTCTTTCCTCCACAACCACAAGTTTTTTTTCCATTTTCCAAATTCCATTTTCTCCAAAAATTTCAACTCCCACAATTTTCTCACCTACTTCCTCATTAAATGCCCATCTTCTCTCTCTCTCCCATGGCCCCCAAGTGGTGGCTAGGAGAGACACACCTCACCTCCCCTTTTTGCAATAAACCCCCTCTCAAATTCTTTATTTTTACATCTCCTTTACAAAAATCAAATCCTATATAAACTTTCCTTTACAATTCTTTTCTCTTTTTTTCTTCACTTCACCAAGAGATTAGCCCTCACCTCTTCCTTCTCCATCTCAAACTCAACCTAACTCCAAGAACACACCACAAGATCTTCACCTCTAGCTCAAGCAACTGATTTGGAGCTTGGATCGCATCTCTCTTCGTCGGAAGTATCGCCAAGGATCGAGTGGGTGATACCGTCGACTACGATCTCTTCCGAACCCGCATAGAACTTCGATTAACCGTTCGGGGTGAGTATATTTACTCACCAAGACTTGTAAACTCCTTTGTATACTTGTGTTGACAATTCATGTTCACTTGAGCCATAAAACACATTTTTAGACCCTCAAACAAAACCCTAGAAATCTGTTCTGTTTGCTGTTTTCCCACGATTAGTCGACTAGACCTAGGGACTAGTCGACTAATCCACTGTAGTTGAAACTTAACCTTTTCTGATTTCACAGTTTTAGTCGACTAGACCAGATTTCCAGTCGACTAGAGACCCCTAGTCGACTACCCCATTCTCCCCAGTCGCTCCTGTTTTCCTGAAATAAAACATCAACTCTCTGTATCTCAGACTTAGTCGACTTAGGTATCCATTAGTCGACTAGTAGTTCCCTGTTAGTCGACTACCCTTACAACCCTAGTCGACTAATTTTCCCTGAAACAGAACCCAACCCTCTGTTTCCCAGTTTTAGTCGACTCACCCAGACTAGTAGTCGACTTAAGACCCCTAATAGTCGACTAACCCTTCCACCTAGTCGACTAATTCTGACTGTTTGACTTAGTTGATTCTGTTCTGAATTTGGATCTTATTGTTGATACATGTATGGCATATTATTTTTGTTCATGCTTCATAACTGGTACTACATGACATGTTACTTGATAGACATTATCTCATATTACTTCATGACTTGTTATTACATATCATCGCTCCATAACTTGTTAAAATGTGAATATCACCACTTATCATGCCATCCCTTGAACCAAGCATGATACACTTGACTTTTGCATAAAATGGACCAACTTACACATGGGTCGAGGGAAAACATGCGGATATCGATATGTGTTCGTGTTTACAGTGGCTTTTAGGAATGTTGTGCAACTCATGTTCCGGTCTGACCTGTGGCCTCCAGGGGACCGAGGGAGTGCTTGCTCCCTCTATTACTGGTACCATCATGATAAGGGCATACATAAGTCCCTCCTGTTAGCCTAACGGCTGGCTTCCGTCACCAAGCAACGGAACAATCCTGGACCGTTATCCCGGGCATGTACGGGGTCCACTGTAAACATAGTTCGTCGATACAACCGCTGATTTCCAATAACAACCTTGCTTTACTGGGATATGGATCTATGTGCTCTGGGACGCTGGGTCACATAGCTAGATATCACAGTAAGACAAGTAATAATAATAAGATGTTAACTGTAAATCTAAAGTATTAGGACTTTATCTCTTCATGCTTTTCATACTTGTTAGCTGATATTCCTTATATGGTTTCATACTACTTATTCATGTCTCTTAGCCACTTGGCTGTAGTCCGATTATTGTTTATATGTCTTGACTCCTTGGATTTGCACATTCAGATTCCGAAGCTTGGAAAGTGTGGAGCCATCCACAGAGGACCAAGCTTACTTTAGCGAGCAGGCAGACTAGTTTTCAGTCCCTTCGTGCCAGACTTACCTTTTGACTCACGAGATCCTCTTTCTACTTGTGAGCTTTTTGTATACATATTTGTATATATTTCCTTTGGACTTGGTTTGATGTAATACACATGTATTGTGTAATACTTTATAATATCCTGTGATAACTTTGTATGTGTACTCCTTGTGTTGGCATATGTATTGATACCACGCTTTGTCGTGTACTCTGTTTTCTTGTTGTACTTTTTGCTTAGCGTATATACGTGTGGGGCAATTTCTGGCCTACGTATATACGTCGCAGTGACGTCCCCGTATCCGTAGAATCGGGGCGTTACAATTGGCTACGGCCTAACCCCTCGGTTGTGAGGAGGTTGTTATTTGAGAGAGGAGTTTGGTACTCCTAGAGTTGTAAGAAATCCTCTTTGGTAGAGGTTCCCTCGGTGGGAGTTGAGATAGTGGAAATCCTACATGTGTGGTGTAGGCGGGGATGTAGAGCAAGGTGCTCGAACCTCGAAACAAATCTTGGTGTTTGCGTATTGATCCATTGTCTCTCTAACTCTCTCTCTTATTTTGTGCAAAGCATCATATTCATATCATATCATATTTGCTTGTGTTGTGCATATTTCATATTCCTTGCATTTATTCATATTGCTATTCATTCTTGATTGCTTGGCTTGATTGTGTGTGCACATATTTCTTATTGCTTGGATTGCTTGTGTGTGTGTGCCTAACTTGTACTCATCCAACAAGAGCTTCACATAGCGCCTCAACCCATTTCAAGGGGAATCAAGGGGAGTTAGTCCAGAGCCTCGCAAGGGAAATTCGGCTACACTTGTTGTATTGTATTAGTTTGTGCATAATTTGCATTAGCTTCCGCATTTAGCGCACTTAGTTTGCATTAAGTTTCTTAGATTAGCACTTACACCTATTCACCCCCCCCTCTAGGTGTTTTTCAAGGCTTGTGTTAGGCATACAGATGATATAATCAGGTATCAAACTCAGAGTTAGAAGTTGGTTGGTAGTTAGAAATTAGTGAGCGAAGAAGAAAATTTAGGTACTCATAATTGAAGTCAAAGAAATTAGAATAATAAGTAGAACAATGCATAATTAAAAAGTAAGAAATTGACAAAAGAGAATTGAGAGAAAGGAGAACTGTGTATTATTTAATTTGTTACCTTCAAGTACAATTTCTCCTTCTTCTTACAAAATTCAACTTTTGATCTAAAATCCTAGAAAATATAAAAAACTGAAGAAAAAAGAGTAAAAAAAATCCTAGATTTTTCTCTGAATTCTTGTGTATTCTTCCTCTTGCTCTAGAGGGTATCTATATGTGAAAGTCTAAGGATCTGACGGTGCACACTCACCCAAAAATATCAAGATCAATGACCCAAAATGAGAGGCGGAAACACGGCAAAAAAAGAGGTGGCGCGGCATTTTTGGAGGAAATATTCTAAAATTTTTGTTAATATTCCACTCGATGAGTCTTATAAAAGCATATTCTCAGAGTTTCTGATTTGTACTCTGCATTATTCTGAGATATTCTTTTCCGCCCTTCATCGGAAAAATCTTTGAATTGGACTCTGAATTATTGATTGAATTTATAGATAATTGAGTTTCCAAACTTGATTGATTGAATCACTGAATTTCTTGATTTCTTTGGGCTTTTGGGCTCTTTTGGACTTCTTTCTTCCTTTTTCTTAATTATGGGGTCTGCACATCATTAAGCAAAAATAGAATTACATAGCATTATTCTACTAAAAATAAATGTGCGCTTATGATGAATAATATGTAAAATGATACTTAATCACACCCCACACCTATATTGTTCTCGTCCTCGAGCAAACAAATAAAAAAACTAAACTAATCTAACCTAACTCACTTTTATAGGAATTACGATTGCACTTAGCACGTACAACAAGTCATTAAACCTCTAGGTTACCCCTAGAAAAACGAATTTTGTCTCATGAGCGTTTTCAGTGAATTGCACCCAAAAAATTCATAAAAAGAAAAACAAAGTGTTAGTATTTTTGAAACTCATTTTTTAAAGATAAAAGTGTTTGAAAATTTTTTGCTAAAAATTTCAGCAATCTGTAAGTCTTAAGTTCATCAAATTAATCATTCTAAACTTAGTCTTGATGCAAAAATTTGTAGTCATTATGGGCAAGGTTTTGAACTGAGTTTCTCATTTAGTCTATCATTTTACCCCGAATAGTATGCACCCTTGTGATCATGAATTTTGACTCCAGATTTTTTAACTCCAACTCTTATGCCTTATTATTATTATTATTATTTTATGTTTGATTTTTATTCCTTAGTTTATTAGGCTTTTTAATTTATCCATGTAGCGACCCGTTAGCCGATGACTCCAAAATCAGACGGTTTTAGGGCATCAGGTGAGAAACACACCTAGGACTTAAAACTCAAGTAAACAAAGCCACAAAACTAAGGATTTTATTGGTGAAATGAACCACTTTTAGGCGTGAATATTTATGTTTCATGAGGTACAGTTATCCAGCTTAATCAGAGGATTATTTATTTTTTTCTTTTATCTCTTTTTTTAATAAGGCACAAGAGTCATTGTTTTGAAACCTAAATGTCTACGTGCTTATATAAAGTGCGTATTTCATCAAGGTAACAATCAAGGCTAAATTTCTTTTTCAGTTTTTCTTCCTATACCTAAAAGTCAAATAAATAATCTTATTTCGACCAAGTATAAGCAATCATAATTATGATTCCCCTAATTCTTAAGATTAACTTAATTTTTCATAAAGATAAGTCAAAATATTGATTTTCTTTTCAAAAAGTTTTTTTTAAAGAAAACCTAAAGGAAAACCTATGTTAGACTCCTCCCCCCAAACTATCTAATACATTGTCTCCAATGTATGAAAGAAATATCTAGATGCATAAAATAAAATGTAAAAGAGGTGATGTTACTAATACACTGGGTCAAATAGACCCATCGCCGTCTCATTTTTCGACATTGATTGCAAGAAAGGTTTAAGGCGTTGACCATTCACCTTAAAGTCATTGCCTTTCTTGGAATCACTGATTTCTACAGCACCGTGTGAAAACTGACCTTTACAACAAATGGCCTAGTTCATCTTTACTTTAACTTTCCTGAAAAATATGAAGCCTAAAATTATATGCAAATCACCTAGAGGGGGTGATAGGTGATATGCTAATCTAAAACTAAATGCGCTAAATGCGGAAGCTTAAAATAATTTTGCAACACACTTAATACAACACACAAGTGTAGCCGAATTCCCCGTGAAGGGCTCTGGACTAACTCCTCTTGATTCCCCTAGATATGGGTTGAGGTGCTATATGAAGCTCTTGTGGTTAAGTACAAGTGAGGCACACACAAACAACCAAGCATATAAGAGATATAGCAATATGAAATATGTAAGGCACAACACAAGCAATATATGATAAGAATGAATGAATGATGCTTTGCACAACACAAATAAAGAGAGAGAGCTAGAGAGACAATGGATCAAACGCAAACACAAGGATATGTTTCGAGGTTCGAGCCCCTAGCTCTACGTCCCCGCCTTCACCGTGAAGGATTTTCAATCCACTATCTCCCACTGAGGGAACCTCCGCCGAGGAGGATTTGTTACAACAAAGGGAGTACCGAACTCCTCTCTCAAACACCGCCTCACAACCGAGGGGTAGGCCCGTAGCCAAATAATAACTAACAAACACCTCTACTGAAGAGGGTTACAACCAAACTCCACACCTCTCACTAGAGGAGCAACACAAGCCTCAACTCTACCAAAGAGGGAGCAAACCAATCACCCGATCAACCTCTACCAAAGAGGGTACAACAAGTAAGGTGTTTACAACAAGGGTTTCTTTCAACCACAAACAATCTCTCCTTTTCTCTTTTCCACAAAACAAGATCCTAATAGATTAGGATAGAACATATATCTCAAGTGAAAAAATTAGGTGTTTTGGAAAACAAAAACTCAAAGAATTAATCTTGGGAAAACTCTTGAAGATAATGAAAATGAAGAACGAACACAAATCTCCCAAAATTCTATTTTCCTTTGATTTTTCCAAAAACCTAAAACAAATAAGATGAAACCTTTTTAGCACAAAACTATTTTGAAAACTTATTTAAAACAGTAGAGAAAGTATGAAAATTTTAGCTCTAAAAAATCTTTTTTAAATCCTTAAAGAGATGGGGTATTTATAGGCCCAAAAGAAAACTAGCCTTAGGCTGATCTGGCAGCCTGACAGGCTTGCGGTCGGCTGGCCGGCCGACCGCCAACGGTCAGAAATATGACCGTTGGGGCAATACGGTCGACCGCCCGACCGACCGCCCATATACAGAGAGCAGACTTTCTGCTCCGTTCGACCGCTCGGTCGACCGCCTAGATAGAGATTGGAGAGCAAGCTCTCTAATTCGGCCGACCGGCCCTGCGTCTGATAAACGTGCACAGGGCTGTGCACGTCAGTTGACTGCAACGGTCGACTGGCCCTTGGTTCGGTCGACCGTCCGGTCGGCCGACCTAGCTTGTCAGCACAGTTCTGGGTCTGAAAAACATGTTAAAAATATTTCTAAAATTCTTTTAAATCTTTGTAAAAGTCTCCAAAAATAGTTTTATCATTTTGCATTGATATATAAACTTATGATAATATTTTAACTCAAATATCAAGCATATGAAATATTTTTGTGTTTTAACATTTTTTATCAAAAACCAAAACTTGTATTTTATCAAACTTGGATTTTTCAATACATGAATAGGAAAATCAAAATAAGTTTGTTTAAAAGTTAAGCATGCATGTATAGAATGAAACAACTATACATAAACCAATTAAACTTTTTTGATCACTATTCATGAAAACAAATATTGGTTAAACCAAAACCGAAAAACCAATATCCAAACATAAAACGTGTGTGTGTTGTGCACTTGAGCATATCAACTATTCTTATCTTTACACATGGATCTAAACACACTAAACTAAAACTAGGATACCTAAGTCTTCTTAACGATCTTCTTCTTCAAGATGACTTGGTCCCAAAACTTGATCCATCGAGTGCAAATGATGATCTTGATGCTCGGGCACCAGAATCACTATGAAAAGCTCCAAAAACTCCTTTGTTGAAGCTAATCACCAACTAATATCTTGATACATGATCTGAAACTAAATCACAAGATTATTAGTAAACATAACTACATGAGTTAATCATCATCAAAACTAGAGAGGAAGGCCTCCGGGCCAATATTATAGAGTAAGATTTTTTGTCCAGGGACAAAATTTTCCTTATGAGAAATTATTATGAAAATCTTAACTCTATCTTTCGTGATCTTCGTATTCTCATAGGCCTCATTTTTCAACTCCTCTAATTCAAAAATTTGTAATTTTTGAAGGTCACCAGCCTTATCCATATCGAAATTCAGTTGCTTGATTGCCCATAGAGCTCGGTGCTCTAATTCAACAGGTGGTGATAAGTTTTCTCAAAAACTAACCTATGTGGAGACATCCCTAGAATTATTTTGAAAGCAATCATGTAGGCCCATAAGGCATCTACAAGTTTGATGGACTAATCATTATGGTTTTGATTCAAAGTCTTCTCCAAATAAGTTTAATTTGCCTATTGAAAACTTCTACATGCCCAATGGTTTGAGAATGATATGGTGTGAATAATTTGTGTATTATGACATATTTTTACATAAGAGCTTCAAAAGTCTTATTGTAGAAATGACTGCCATTGTTGCTAATTATCGCTCGAGGGTTCCAAGCACAAAAAATGTTCCCTTTCAAGAACTTAACAACAATCTTATTATCATTAGTCTTGCTAGGAATAGCTTCTACCCATTCGACACATAGTCCACAACAACCAATATGTATTGATTTTAAAATTAGTATAGAAAAGGACCCATAAAGTCAATGCCCCAAACATCAAAGGATTCTATTTCTAAAATTGGGTTGAGGGCATCATATTTCGTTTTGAGGTCCTTCCTATTATTTAGCATCTAGGGCGCGTCTTGCAGATTCAAAGGCATTATTGAATAAAGTGGGCCAACAAAACCCACTTTATAGTTCTTTTTCAGCAGTCTTACAGGGACCAAAGTGTCCACCATATATAAGCTCATGACAAAAAGACTCTTAATTTCTTCATCGGGAATGCATCTCGTAATGATTTAGTCGGGACAGTACTTTTAAAGATATAGTTTCTCCCAAAAGAAATACCGGACATGAGATAAGTACCAGTATACATCTTGTTTAGACCAGTGAGATAGAGTTTGGTTCATGACTAAGTAGTTTACTATGTCAACGAACTAAGATTCCCTAAAGGCAATTAAGAATTGTTCATCGAGAAATTTATCATTGATGGCCAATTCGTTACATGGTAAGTTTGGGATGCATGAGAGATGGTCAACAGCGACATTTTCTACGCCTTCCTTATCTCGAATCTCGAGATCGAATTCTTAAAGAAGAAAAATCCAACGAATTAGTCAGGTCTTGGTATCTTTCTTCGTCATGAGGTATCATAGCGCAGAATGGTTAGTGAAAATGATGGTTTTAGACCTAAGTAGATAGGGACGAAATTTCTCTAATGCAAATACTACATTCAAAAATCCCTTCTCGGTGGTAGTATAGTTCATTTGCGTATCATTGAGAGTTCTACTTGAGTAGTATATCACGTGCTACTTGTTGTCAATGCGTTGTTCTAAGACAGTGTCTATAGATAAAATCTAAAGTATCGCACATGATTTCAAATGGCTTTTACCAATCCTGCGAAGAGTTGATTGGTGTAGAAACAAGCTCAATTTTAGCTTCTCCGAAGCATTAAGATATCCACTATCGAAAGTGAAGGGCACGTCCTTAACTAAAGGGTTAGTTAATGGTCTAGTAGTTTTGTTGAAGTCGTTAATGAACCTACGATAAAACTAGCGTGTCCTAAGAAGGATAATATTTTTAATATATTTCGGCACTGGGAGCTTAGCTATGACCTCATTCGTGACTCTATTCACTTCAATTCCATTCTTAAAAATTTTATGACCTAAGACAATTTTGTTGGCCCAAAGGCCCATCGCTCTAATTTTGATGATAATTAACTCATGTAGTTATTGAAATCACCTAGAGGGGGGTGAATAGGTGATGACTATACTAAGCGGCAAATAATGCGGATTAAAAACTATTTAACAATAGCAACAACAATAATAAAACTTACAAGAGAGTAAACAAATAATAGTGCAAGTAAAGAAGAAAAAGAGTTTAGAGATAAGTGGACAATCGCAAACGCGAGAATATGTTTTGAGTTTGAGCCACTGTTCTACTTTCCCGCCTTCAACACGATGAAGGATTTTCACTATGCTTGATCCCACTAGATCGTCAATACAAGTTCTCACTAGAACTCTTCAGACACACTTGTCCTCTCTCACGGTGCCGCAACACCAACTTAGAGCTCACTAGCTCGCTTGAGGCCGCAACCTCTACAACTTCTTAATTTGAGGAAATGGTGATCAACACTTAACCACAAACTAATCTCACTTGCACAATCCTATAACCAAGATGAGGAGATGAAACTTTAGGGATTGTGTAGTGCTAAAAACCAAGTAGAGAAGTGGAGAATGCTTCGAGTTAAAACAATCAAGGATTGGAAATATATGGCTCAATGAAAATCTTTTGCTAAAAAGCTAAACTTTGAAAAACTTTGATCTTAAACTTATAAATCTTATGTTTGAGTTGTAAAATACTCCCACTATTTATAGGAGATGAAAACAGAGTTAGTAAGGCTAATAGATTCGTTGGGAGAAGCCCCAACAAAGGACAAACCAAAATATAGCCATTGGCAGCTTGTCAGCAGACATTGTTTGCTGCTGTCGACCGGGCCGGTCCACCGCCAACGATCAGATTTCTGACCGTTTGGGAAGCGATCGACCGGCCGTCGACCGAAGTTCCCAAACAGAGAGTGACACTCTCTGTCGGTCGACCGAACCGGTCGACCAGAACAAACAACAGGAGCTCTGCTCTTTCTGCTGTTCGACCGACCGAACGGTCGACCGATGTGCACACATGCACATAGGTGCATGTCGGTCGACCGACAGAGCAGTTCCGCTCTGCCAGCGATCGACCGTGCGTTCGACCGGACAAGGCCAAAAATCACAGTTTTGGCAAATTTTGAAGTCTTTAATTTTTCTGATAAATTTTCTTTAAACGGGTAGATAAAAATAAAGTTTTCAGGCTTGAAAAGACCAGAGTGTGATCATAGATCAACTAATAAAAAAATTGAACTATATTTTGATAAAAAAATTTTCTAAACTAAAGATCGTTTTTCTAAAAACTTGTTTTTCCAAAAAACCGATTTTTCCAAACTTCGTTTTTCTAACTTGATAAGAAATTTTGTAATCAAATTTTGTTTGAAAGCATGAAGGAATATAAATTGTGTGTGTGACAAAAAGTTATCAACCTCTATCATCTCAGTTTTGACAAATAGACTATAAATCCTAACTAAAAAAGTAAAAATAAGATACAAATCTTGTATAGTCTTCTCAACTTGTTTGATTTATCCTGGAGCTTTTCTAGTGTGTTAGGTTCTGAGATCTAAATCTTCGCGGCTTTCAATGTGAGTCTTTTGTGGAGCCGTCAATCGACCTATGTTTTTACCTGAAACTCATTAAATTAATCTTGTTAATTCCTAACTTCATATGGTTTGTAATCATCCAAACTTAGGGCTAATGGCCTTTGGGCCAACAATCTCTCTCTTTTTGATGATGACAAACATATGGAGTTATTACAAATATTTTTAGGTGGTGACTTCAAGCGAAGCTCCCCCTTAACATATGCATATAAGAGATATAATATAAGATCTAAATGCATTAACAAAGGCATATATTATATGACAATGACACATATGCCAACCATCCATGCATACCAAAGATACAGAATATAAATATGTATGCATATATGGTTACCTCCATCATCCATAAATATCTCTAGCCTCCAAAGTGCGTGGTAGAAAGTTGGAACAAAAATAGTGCAAGAAGCAATAGACAACCACCATATATACCACATGGAGATAATAAAGATAACTACCATATCATAAAAAGGTGTCCATACAAGATAGGAGGTTCATGCCAACCTCAAAACTAGAAACATAACACATGTCCATAAAAAAAAAAAAACTAATATTCAAATACATGCATAGAAAAGCAACCCAGAAAAATATGAAAATCAGTCTCAGAAATCTCTCCCCCTTTTTGACATCATCAAGAGGGGTCAACGTCTCCCAAAATCAGGGTCCTCCGAGAAAGTAGGTGGCAGAGGTGGAGCAGAAGTAGGAGCCCAGGCGGCAAACGGAGGGCCCAAAGGAGGAAGTGGCTGAGCACGATCATGAGGAAGAAGAGCCGGCCAATCAAACCTGTGGTAGATGCCACCGATACAGGCATGCTATAGCGAATGGAGTCACAGATATGGTTGAGGTCATTGTCAAATGCTGCTCCAGCCGCTGATAGTGTGCGATCATCTTAGCGAAAATCTGCTGGCGGTGCTCGGTCATCTCAGTGGAAATCTGCTGATGGTGCTCGGTCGTCTCAGCTGAAATCTGCTAGTGGTGCTCCCGAGCTGGGTGGATAAGCTAGATAGGGTCGAAAGGAGCAGAAGAGCCAAAGGAAGATCCAAGAATAGCAGGAAAGATAGGCTGCGGTTGAGGAGCAGGAGGATGCTCCCTAGGACGCATCCTCTTAAGGAGGGTGCTGTTGATGTCTACTAACGGTTCAATTGACCCTTCAGAGGATAGATCAAAATTTAACTGCTTCAAAAGACGGGTGATGAGCATCCCAAAGGGCAAGTGCCAGTTTGGGACAAGAAGATGATCAGAAGTCATGTAGTTGATGATGAGTTTAGGGATGTTGATTCTAATGCCTTTCAGAAGTCAATAGATGATAAGAGGAGTAGAACCCCAAGCGTGACTATACTCTCCTGATTTTGGCAGGAGGTTATATAACACGATCTTGGCCAAGACCTGAACGGTGAGAGTATAGTACTTCACCTCCTCATTTCTAGCTAAACCAGGGTTGTCATCATCATGAAATAAGGTAAATGCGGTGTACGCAGACTCACCGTCAGGATACTTAAAGTCATGCAAATCGACATTATAAATATCTACCCCCTCACAGGAGAGGTGTAGGTGACGTACAAATTGTTGAAGTGAGATATCTATATCTTTGCCCATGACTCTAGATTTTATGTGATTTTGTTCAAAAGTGAGATTAGAATAAAAATATTGCACCAAAGCAGGATAAGCAGTTCCTTAATAGTGACAAAATTTTTTAATGAGCTGGATCCTAGGATAGTTGCAAGACTGAGGTGCTCAAAATCACTGAGCACCACAGTCCTACCTGAATTCACATTTTTAGTGGAAATTATGGCATACCTATAAGAAGCATTTTGAGATACAAATCGGGAGGATGAA
This sequence comes from Agave tequilana, assembly GCA_038442645.1. Lineage (NCBI taxonomy): Eukaryota > Viridiplantae > Streptophyta > Magnoliopsida > Asparagales > Asparagaceae > Agave > Agave tequilana. The sequence goes on along the minus strand of JAVJIF010033701.1, from coordinate 4,099 downwards.
GATTGGGGGGTTTTTCCCTTTTCAAATCTGGATCTTTTAGACATGTTGATGGATTAGCAAGATTAGGCACAAAAAATACACGATCTAAACAAATAAACTTAGAAATATTAAGGGAAAAAAGAGATTTACGGAATAAAAGATTATACCTTGAAAAATCAAAGAAATACCCAAGAGAAGGTGTAGATCTGGAGCTTGAAACCACTTTTCCCAATTTTTGTGGAAGAAATTTGGGGTTTGGAGAGGTGGAATAGAGTTGGAATGGGTTTAGGTTGAGAGAATAGGGGAGGAGAGAGTTGGAGGCAGTAGAAGGAAAAGAAATGAGAGAAATTGGGGTTAGGGTTTATATATAGTCCGGTAAAAAAAATAGCTTACCTGACTTCCGGTCGACCGGTAAAAACCGAGAGCAATCTCATTTCAGTCGGTCGACCGCTCGGTCGACCGGCTACGGGCAGAAAATAATTTTTCTGCTTCTGACTATAACGGTCGACCGGGCCGATCGACCGAGCCTTATGCCAGGCCAGATCGGTCCATCGGACCGGTCGACCGGCACAGCTGAAAACAAATGAGTAAAACTGTTTTACAATTTTGATTTTAATAAAAATTTCTTTTAAAAGGAATTTCTTATATAATTATAAGAATGAAATTGAAATCTCATTTGGCATGAAAAACTCAATAAAAGTTTTATTTTTATTTTCATTTATTTTTATTATCAATAAATTTTCATTTTTTAATTAAACGATAAACATGAGATGTTGAAGCCGAATACCCCGTTAAGGGTTTTGAACTTCTCCTCGAAGTTCCTCTATATAAGAGTTGAGGCGCGCCATTGCCATCTATATTTATTTACTTAATTGGTTAAATAAATTTTTTATTTTGACAATATTCTTATAAAACATTATGTTAACAAAATCTTGATTTATGGACAAACAAAACATGGCAAGCGATAGAAATCTAAACAAATTGAATACATAAACCAATCATAGTTAAGATACAAAAATATGGATATGCAAGTTTACATATGTAAGGAATATTATCACAAAGATGCAACTAGCAAATCCTATATATATAAAAGCAAATTTTAGGTGAGAAGTTACCAAACCATGGGTAATCTCCAAAATGGGTACCTCTTTGATAGCGATGCAAGTGATGATGTATTCGTTAAGTTTTGATGCATCCACCACCCGGGCACCATCTCCCCCTAAGTCTTAGAGAAGGATGACGCACCTGTATCAATTAAATTCGGTGGTCTTTTGGTACCCAAATCTTTTTGGGTCCTTTAGGGTTAGGGTTTTCTCGAACCCAAACATTTTTATTTGACAAGTTTAGCTTAGCATAACAAAATTTAGCTAAATGGCCTTTGCGGCCACAATGTGCACATGTATAAATTCTACCATACATAAATGCATGTTTGTGCGTGTGTGCATATTTGTGTGTGTTAGATGCATGATGATGAGTATGTTTCCCTTGGGATTTTCATTTCGGAATATTGATGCAAATTTAGTCATGTCAAAAGCACATTTTTTTAAAGTTGTATCCAAAACTTTAATACATTTTTGGATCTCTAAAAATTCATTTTTATCACAAGTAGAGATTGGGCTTTTGCCTTTACAAGAAGTTTTATATTTTTCAAAATCCTTTTTCATTTTCTCAAAAGAGTTAGACAATTCATTTTTCTCATTTAAAACAAGCTCAAATTTATTCTTTAACGAATCATTTTCCTTTTTCAATTTTTATTTTGAGCAAGTGAAATTTATTACCTACTTTGTAATTCTTCAAAAAATTGAGCTAGTTCATCTATGGTTAAATCTTCATCATCTAAAGAGTTTTCTAGATATACCTTGGAAGCATCATCGCCATGTGCCATGAAACAAATGTGTGCGGTGTCGATCTCCTTTTCGGATTCCGACTCCGAGTCATCCCATGTGGCCATCATTGCCTTCTTCTTCGTTTGCCCGTTCTTGGAGGTAGTAACTTGTAGAGAGGGGCAATCCACAATTAGATGTCCCGTTTTCTTGCAATGAAATCATGGACCCAGTTCCTCTCTCTCTTTTCAAATCTTCTTTGAGGTCTCCCTCTACGGAAGTTTCTTTGTCTACCTTTCTTATAAAACATTTTGCCCACCTTTCTTATGAGCATGGCAAAGTCTTCATCGTAGTCTTTCGATGAATCCTCTTCATCATAGAGGATGGAGCCGTCTTGAAAGCAAAAGCTTTCTTCTTTGGTTCCTCCCTTTCTTCTCTTACCTTCATCTCCATCTCATGGGTTTTGAGATTGCCGATGAAGTCAGAGAAGTCCATCTCCTCCCTATTATTTAGCTCTTTGAGGGTGGTTGCCTTGACTTCCCAAGACTTGGGAAGAGCTCTAATGACCTTCCGGATCTTTTGGTCATTGTTGATGTTGTCACCTAAAGAAGATAAGGCATTAGTAATCTTGGTGAAATGAGTGAGCATATCATCTATGTCTTCATTATCAAGCATATAGAAATTCTCATATTGAGAATAGAGCAAGTCAATTTTAGATCTCTTGACTTGCGACGTCCCCTCATGAGTAACAATAAGCACATTCCAAACTTCATAAGCAGATTTGCAATTTATAATGCGGGAAAGATCATCTTCATTTAAAACTTGAGTGAGTGCATATTGGGCTCTAGCATTGGCCTCATAGTCCTTAGAGGTTTTTTCAGACCATGTACTCTCATCAGTGAGATGTTCAATAAATTCTTTGGTGATGGACTTGCAACTCTAACTCCTAGGGACTTTAGGAATAGGTTCATTTTGACCTTCCAAATGGGGAAGTTCAACCCATCAAATTTGGGTGGGGACTTGATGCTAGAAAAGTCAACAGATGCCATGAATACAAGTATAGAGCACAACAAATAATAAATGCAACAAATAGATATAGCCAATAATGAGGATCTCCCTAAGGTGGTTAAACCAAATGCTAGGGTTAGGCTCTGATACCAATTGAAATCACCTAGAAGGGGGTGAATAGGTGATGGCTATACTAAGTGGCGAATAATGCGGATTAAAAACTATTTAATAATAAGCAACAACAATAATAAAACTTGTAAGAGAGTAAACAAATCATAGTGCAAGTAAGGGGGGAGAGAGAGAGAGTTTAGAGATAAGTAGACAATCGCAAACACGAGAATATCTTTTGAGGTTCGAGCCACTATTCTACGTCCCTGCCTTCAACACGATGAAGGATTCCACTATGCTTGATCCCACCGGATCGTCAATACAATTTCTTACTAGAACTCTTCGGACACACTTGTCCTCTCTCACGGGCCGCAACACCAACTTAGAACTCACTAGCTCGCTTGAGGCCGCAACCTCTACAACTTCTCAATTTGAGGAAATGGTGATCAATACTTGACCACAAACTAAGCTCACTTGCATAATCCTATAACCAAGATGAGGAGATAAAATTTCAGGGATTGTGTAGCGCTAAAAACCAAGTAGAGAAGTGGAGAATGCTTCAAGCTAAACAATCAAGGATTGGAAATATATGGCCCAATGGAAATCTTTTGCTAAAAGGCTAAACTTTGAAAAACTTTGATCTTAAACTTATAAATCTTATGTTTGAGTTATAAAACACTCCCACTATTTATAGGGGATGAAAACAAGGTTACAAAGGCTAATAGATTCGTTGGGAGAAGCCCCAACAAAAGACAAACCAAAATATAGCCGTTGGCAGCTTGTTAACAGACATTGTCTGCTGTCAGTCGACCGGGTCGGTCGATCGCCAACAGTCGATTTTTGACCGTTGGGGAAGCGGTCGACCGGACGGTCGACTGAAGTTCCCAAACAGAGAGTGAACACTCTCTACCGGTCGACCGGAACAAACAGAGAGGTCTGCTCTTTCTGCCGGTCGACCAGAACGGTCGACCGATGTACACACATGCACATAGGTGCATGTCGGTCGACCAGGCGGTCGACTGACAGAGCAGTTCTGCTCTGCCAGCGATCGACTGTGCGGTCAACCAGACAAGGCCAAAAATCACAGGTTGGCAAATTTTGAAGTCTTTAATTTTTTCAACAAAATTTTTTTAGACGAGTAGATACAAAATAAAGTTCTAGGGCTTGAAAAGACCAGAGTG